>CAJQUW010003998.1:0-264481 GCA_907163375.1 Prostheceraeus crozeri
CTAAGTACGTTTCTATTGCGTTGCTAATTCACGATCATTTTTAAAGCTAACCCTATGAC
Source organism: Prostheceraeus crozeri (assembly GCA_907163375.1). Lineage (NCBI taxonomy): Eukaryota > Metazoa > Platyhelminthes > Polycladida > Euryleptidae > Prostheceraeus > Prostheceraeus crozeri. The sequence goes on from CAJQUW010003998.1 coordinate 60, forward strand.
ACCTTTGTAAACCCAAATCAGCGAAATAATTGTAAATACCAAATAATCAATACCAAAACATTTCTCTACCTAAAGTGCCAAATAGACAGGTATAAGAAGGTAGAGTGTCACTCCAAAAGTATCTTCAAGAGTGAACATTTACATAATAAAAGAATCATCTTTATTGCGAAGAGTAAATAGTACATGTCTGTACTTATACATTCGACATCTACCCGAGAATTTCATAAAGTTATAACTAGTTCTTTCAGACCAAATTAATGGTACAGGAAAAAATGTCAGTTCCCTATGCGCAAGCATATGCGTACACGTAAGCAACATCCACCTTACCGTTTATATAGTTTTAATCCAAACAAAATAGCACCACAAAAATCCAAAGTCTAAAGCACAAACTGCTAGTTCTAGCCACTTAGAAACTATCTGAAAAATGTGTTACAATATTTATCTCGAGGGCTTGGTGCAAAAGATGGTTTAATCTTTATAAATAGTGGCACTGTACGGAGTTTGAGAGAAGACACTTGAGAAAACAGTTGACTTATGAAAATTTTGACAAATTTTCTCTTTTTTCTTTCGATTATTAAACTTCATCTATTTGCAAATGAGATAAAGCAACCATAATTTCAAACAAGTTTCCTGATCGCTATATTTCCAATGGCATAAAATGTTACATACTGGAGCCATTTTATCAACATGAATATTTCTGTAGAGTGAGATCAATAGAAAAGTACCTACGTACTCTGTCAAATTATCATTAAAGTAGAATGTGACCTAATTTAAGAAATGTTTCAAACGCGTAGGATTCTTTGTTACATAAAAATTAAAATAGTTATGGTACATGAGGCTTTATGGACCGCAGCTTGCGCATATCCATAGTTCGACTTGCTTCTATAATCAGTGTTCAAAATTTATTGTTGCTGGTTCTCATCGTAACATGTAGGCCTGCATGATGATGAAAGAGGTTCTTACAAATAAAGCATAGTCATTGTATGAGATCAACGAAATTCATGCAATTAAACTTGAATATGATCCGCCAGAGATGATTGGGAAACGAAAGTAATTACCTTACCCATGGTGATGAACTTTCATAACCCATCTTTGTATTCCCTCTCGAATAGTAGCTTAGAAGCCATCATATATTTTACGCCAAAACAAATTACTTAGAATATAGCATAATTACACATCCCATGACACTATATTTCCAGATTAGGTTATAAACGCAATAAACGGACAAAAGGATATTTTAGCATCAAGATGTCATTCTTTGTTAATAAGATAAAGTCTGGGAAAAATGATCCACATAACCTTGTCGGCTTATATGCTACAAAATTATGCAATAAAAGCTTCCAATTATAATTCCCATTACCTTGTTGGATTTACGGGCTGTAATAGCCAGTGCTCAAGATTTTCCGGAAAATCTTCCCAAAACGCAAACATTGACATATTATACTATCGGCGAGTCACATGCAGCGGTGGGGCCTATATTTCTGAGTATGTAACGATAACAGAGTGAGATGACCAGAAAATAGAGCATGTAGAACCAATAGGCCATGCTTTTTTCATTTAATTTTAAGTGATCCTCGGCCGGCATAACAATCGTAAAGCTGTTGTAGGTACAGACATTGCAATCACTCTATACTACAAAGACAGTTTATATCATGAACTGTGAGCGCTACATTGATCCAAGACTCTGGCTTAGTTCAACGATCTGGGAAACGTGTAGTTTTGCTTTTAATGGCTTGCAGAAATGATATTTTATATCACATGCATAGGCCTACATGCACACATGTGCCAATAGGCTTAGTAGCCAGCTTAGTAGAAACTGTACTAAATTTTCCTTTTCTTTTCAGCAATCACGACAATGACCCTTAATTGGTATGCCAACGAAGGCCTAACACGTCTATGTGGTGTTTTACAGTCCTCGTATATTTGCAGTCCCACATCGACCGAATGGTTGCGACCTCACACTGTATCATGACTCCTATGAGCTTTTGATAAAGGCCCAATCGTTAGGACAGTAAAAGACCACATGCTACACGTGTTGGGTGATGATACTTCATCTTCTCCATGTTCTTCATTGTTCGCATAATATCGATGACACCGAGATTTAGTCGACCTTCGGCATCTTAATGTTGCAAAATGGCAGAATAGCTGCTCTTCATCTCAGTTGATCGACTACAGGATAGCAGCATAGTGAACTCAAAACGTAGTCATGAATCTATTCGCATCAATTTGTAAAAATGTCATGGCATTTACTAAATAAATCATCAGCAGCTAAAAATATTTTTATTGTTTCACTGTATTTTTGCAAAGCGTTTAAATGCGTAAACCCTTTAGTGATCATTGTAGTGCATAAACAAATACCTGTACTCTTTAAATGATCAGATTCAGGCATAGAGTAAGTATATAGTAGGTATTGTCGACTCAAAAAAGTATATAATGAACATTTCATTGGCGTCGCTAGGAATCTCAGGTTGGGGGATATTCATCAAAACATCAGTCGGCCTATTGGCAAGTAGCTAAGTGTAGTAAAGAAAACATAAAGGCATTTTTATTCGCAGAAAAGAGTTATATCAAATTATTCAACCCTTATATATAATAAAATAAATTAATAATAATAATATAATACAATAAAAACGTGATATAATATATATTAATATTATTATATTAATAATAAAACAATTAATTTCAAAAATGGTAAAATGAAAACGTTTAAAATCAAACAAAATCTGAATTGCCTTTCCCATAACATTATTTACGCTCTATTCTGTAACGGTTGCAACAAATATTATATTGGCCAATCCGGTGACATGTTCAGAAACCGACTAACCGTACACTGGCAACATATTAACAACAGACATTATGCCGTATTAACGGTAAGTAATAAACACATTGCAAATTGCGCCAATGATCTCGCTATTAGTTCAGAGCAGTTCCCTTTTACCAGATGCCACCAAGTTGCGATAGGATTGCTAGAGAGAAGAAAAATATTTCATTACTATCCTTAAGCCAGACCTTAATTCTGATACGTGAATCATTTTTCGTTTAATCTCTATGCTCAAAGGTAGCCATGCAATAAGTTTATATTTTTGTAGATTTCTATTATGATGTATCCTTATTTTTAAAAAATAAAGCATTATTCCCTTGAAAAGTCTCGAGAAGAGACGATACCGGTTGGGAAATACTTAGATTGTTTTGATATATATATATATAGGCCTACTATGTACCTTATATATAACCTTATAAAGTTTGTACTGTATTAGTTATTCAACGTAGCAAAGTGCGTCAAGGTAACAAAATTAAAAAAAACAAAACAAGCTAATGACTAGTTAATTTTCAATAGGTACAAAATATGATTTAAAAGAAAATTTTGCAACTGTGTCCCAATGGCGTTTATTTAGGAACATGCCTACTACCAACTACAACAATTTTGCCTTCTTATACAATAGAGTGCCTTCACATTTCTCCCAGTTACGATATTTGTACCAGGTCCTGTTGACTTTGCCAGTAACAACAGCCTCTGTTGAAAGAGGATTTTCACGGCTTGCCACAGTTAAAACTAAACTTAGGTCAACAATGGGGCAAGAGCGTTTAGAAGCTCTTCTTTTTGCAGCTGTGGAAAAAGACATTTTGATCAATCTCGACGGTGACATATTAGTTTCTCGTGGAATTTACATGGAATTTACACATATTGACAATCCAGAAAGCGTTTTAAGTTGAACTAGATAAGACTTTTTACTTTGGAAATTAACAATTTACATCCAACCACCTCATACAACTTATGGCAACCAGAAGGATAAATCTTGTCATAATTTCAGTCGTCTATCACATTTGCCAGCAAAACGGGAAACTAATGTGTCACCGTCGAGATTGATCAAAATGTCTTTTTCCACAGCTGCAAAAAGAAGAGCTTCTAAACGCTCTTGCCCCATTGTTGACCTAAGTTTAGTTTTAACTGTGGCAAGCCGTGAAAATCCTCTTTCAACAGAGGCTGTTGTTACTGGCAAAGTCAACAGGACCTGGTACAAATATCGTAACTGGGAGAAATGTGAAGGCACTCTATTGTATAAGAAGGCAAAATTGTTGTAGTTGGTAGTAGGCATGTTCCTAAATAAACGCCATTGGGACACACTTGCAATCTCATCGAAGACATATCGACGACAGAGTCTTCCGATTTTCTCGATAAAGTCGAGGTCTCCGAAGTGTTTAGGATCTAATGCTGAGAACTCAGACAATTCACTTGGGAAACGGCGGTCCAATTCTGCGATTAGTCGATCCAACAAAGGGAAATAAAATTCCACTTTCATTTGATCAAAATGTGGGAGATGCACGTGTGACGAGGGATTTTCGTCAATCCGACGTGGTAAGCTATCTTTCTCTGTCGATTAACAGTTTCCTCAAAATCGATACCGACATCCTTCGTGAACTCTTCCGCCAATTTCAGGCACTGCTTCCACTTTTCATCACATCTGAAAGAGATGTACTTCGAGGTATAAACAAAATTATCAAATTTTCATTTTCTTTATCAGAAACAAAGAATTTCTCTACTAGAGGACTGACTTTTCGGCAATTTGCATACATGTAGGTGTCTCGCTGTTGTGCCGTTAAATAAATAGGTTCCATGATTGTTTCCATTAAAATTGATTTCTTTGTTATTTTGTTGCCTAATTGTATTCTCTCAAAAGAGATTGTAGGATTTTAGATATTTCAATTCATAAATAGATTGATGCTGTTGGTTTAATCAAAAAATAATATCATAGTATTCTTACAGGTTGACACCGTAGAAATAAATACATTGAATCTATAACTGAAAGAGGTGAGAAAATAGTAAAAATACCTTAGAGCATTCAATTCCAGGCGTAAAGAATTCAATTCTCTCCGCGACGAAAGAAAATCCAAATCTGGTTTTTGTAATCCTTGACTGATGGCATTGATCATAGGCTACTTAGGATAGGTGTAATGGCGGTAAGACCAATGGCGAAGCTCGATTCCTTTAATGATTTCAGAAGACCAGATGCGATGCCTCGAACTTGTCCATCACTGGTTCTGTCACGCACGTGCTCAATAGTGTCAAGTGCAGATCTGAATACATTTCGATTCAGTAATTTCTCACATGATGCAGCTCGACAATTCCAGCGGGTTTCACTAAGTCCTGAAAGTATGATAAGATACATACGTTCAATAGAACAAATAAAAAAGCAATTGTGATAGCATAGAATTTTACTTGTATCAAATACGCAATAAGTGAGTAAACTGAAGACTAAAAGTAATACAAAAGTAATTTTCAATTTTATAGAATTCACCTGTAAGATGGAGGGGACGTTTATCTGGATGATGTTTCAACTGATAATGTATTCTTGGGGATAGAGGTCAGCCCTGATGTCGGCTTGAATTATAGAAAACCAATTGCTGGTGTCAATGCGATGCATTTCGGCAACGTCGTTGCCATGTTCACGTTAAATGCAATGAAAACAGATGCACAGATCAATCAGGTAAGCAAAAATCACAAGGCATAGTCAAGTCACAATAGCATAGAAATCGGAGGAGGTGATGGAGATGTCCATGCGAACTCATAATGATACATGCTGCAGATACGGAGAACACTGTACAGGTAAGAAAAAGCGGAAAATCATGTACACAAATGGGAACTACACACTAAAAGCTGTACAACTGTACAAAGTATATTTACACTGGAATGAATTCCATAAAATAAATAAATAAATAAACAAAATAATAAATAAATAAACAAAAAAAATGAATGAATGAAAAAAGGGGGAGAAAAGAAAAGAATGCGAAAAATAAAAGAGAAAATAGGAAAAGAGTGCAAACTCTACTTCACGTATGACAACTTCGCCAAGCTTGTCCAACCACAAATTTAACTTTATTGTCACTGCCTGAAACGCTCGACCAAAGAGCCTCCTTAATAATCCTCTCCTTATAGCCTCTCGATCTGTCCAGCACTTCCACGGAGCCTAAGTCTACGCTGTGATTCGACTCTAGCACATGGTTCACCACTTCAGAGGAGGTATCCAAGCTTCGCATGTATCTCCGATGCTCCTTCATCCTTTCCCCCACTGTTCTTCCAGTTTCTCCCACATACGACCATCCACAATTCTCTTCCGCGCACTTCACACGGTACACGACCCCGAACTTCTTCGCTGGTGCTGGACGCTTGTGGACAAGGACACTCTTCAAAGTGTGAACATGCCGGTAGCCAGTTCTCAAGCCGACGCTTGCAAGTCTTCTGAATATCAGTTCGTAAAGCCCGGGCACATATGAAAGGATACAATCTGGTCGTGATTCACTTGAAGGAGACGCACAGGACAAACTCGTACTAAAAACTCGATTAGCCTCTGCCTTTGGGAATCCATTGTCCATCAAAACATTCCTCACATCGACCAACTCGGCGTTCAACTGATCTTTGGAGCAAATGGCATTCGCACGAAGAGAAAGACACTTTACAATCCCTTTAAAAGTACTCCTCGGATAACAAGAGTCTCTCTGTTAGTACAAGTTTGTATGCGTCGGCTTACGATACACACCAAAAACGACGTTCCCATCGCGCTTCTGGATAAGAATGTCCAAATACGGTAAACAACCATTGCTCTCCATCTTGAAATGTATTGTAGGACGAATGGAGTTCACTAAATCGACGTAAAGTTGCAATGACGGCAAATCACCTTTCCAATGAATGAAGACATCATCAATATATCGAAGATATAAATCCGGCAGTCGAATACACTTCTCCGCCGCATTATGAGTTCGCATGGACATCTCTATCACCTCCGATTTCTATGCTATTGTGACTTGACTATGCCTTGTGATTTTTGCTTACGTGATTGATCTGTGCATCTGCTTTCAATGCATTTAGCGTGAACATGGCAACGACGTTGCCGAAATGCATCGCATTGAGACCAGCAATTGGTTTTCTATAATTCAAGCCGACATCAGGGCTGACCTCTATCCCCAAGAATACATAATGAATCCTGGAGGTTTTTTCAACAATTTTCAACTGATAGTTGATAAATATATCGTGACGTTGCGAGCTCCCTTCAACGAAAGAACACAATAATTCTACTGTTCCAAAAAAGTCGGCAGTTTTTCGATTCGCTTTCGTGCTAACAGCGTTGATCAAAGCTCGATTCAAATCATGCGCTGAGCAATGCGAGAATAAGGCATTAGGGTTCACTTGGCGTACTCTGCCTTGTACACCTTTGGCAGCAGACGCCATGTTACTGCCTCCATCGTAGCCCTGTCCAACAATTGATGCTACATTTAAGCCCTGTTTTTCTAAAACTTCGAATAACAGAGCCGTAAGACTTTCGCCAGTCGTAGATCCCGTGGTGACCACAGCAATCGCTCCTCAATTACACCCTGCAATTAAAAAATATTTCTGTTAAGGGATGGCGGATGGCGGGCTAGATGTCAAAGTCCCTCTATTATCTCGGTGATGACTGAACCCTATTAGTTATCACTCTCTTGTTTCTGTAGTAGATACGGTATCTAAGATATATTTCGGATATACAACAATATATCTTATTGTTAAAAAATGAGCTTAACTCAAATTATCGATTTTCAATTTAGTGTTTATTGCCTTGGACATAAAAATTTTTTTTAATGGGCCTAGGTCGAACTTGGTATTATTAAAGTCGTTCCAAGGACAACTTTATGTATTGTAAACTGTATTGTGCATCTTGACTACAAGTAATCCCAAAATAACTTACTTCAGAAACATGACGGAGGAAAATGCAACTTGTTCTTGGTGAGAGACGTCGGTTGTTTCATCCATCAGAACGGAATAAATACCAGCATCTTTCGCTCGATCAACGATCTGCTGCTGCACTTCTTTCCCAACTACATCAATCATGTCGTTCTGAATTGACGGGCTAAGATAATGGCAATTACCTCGAGCTTCTTTCAAATGGTTTGATAATATTTCATCACCACTTTCAGCAAGAAAAGAGACAAATTCGAGAAACACACCACGATTTCTGGATTCATTAGATTCGTCGTGTCCCCTGAACGGCAGAGAGAGTTTTCCCAACAATCTAAGAGGGACAGAGTAAATTAAGTATGACTTATTCATCCACTATAAGAATTAAAACAATAACTTACCGAACTACATCGAATATTCTTCGCACTGTACTTCCATTTCTTGAAATGGCCATTGTGACCTTTTCCTTCTCAAGTTTGGCGACTTCAGATAATTTAACATCAATTGGCTGAGACTGGAATCAAATAACATCAAGCAAATGAATTTTCTCTGTATAATTCATCCATATATACTCGCATCCCTAAATTCTAGACTACCTATCAGAATCGAATGATAATTACAGGTCAAGTAATTTTAGCCTATGATCGGTTCAATGATATAATTTCTATTACATGTGCATGTAGATTAAAATGTAGTATCATTAATCAATCTATAATAAAAATGATAGTAATAAAAGACAAAAATATTCATTGACATAAATAAAGTTTTTTAAAATTAGGTTATGTTTTAAATTCTCATGTCAATTCCATAGCTACAGGTTTTATATTATTATATGATAATAATAATTTATTATAATATATGATAAATGTAAGAAAAATGAATAGTTGTCTATCTATTACTATTTCGAGTCATAAACTGCTATTTACTTGCTCTTCAGATTTGAAGGTAATAATCATGGAGGAAAAATGATAATGATATTTCATGATAATGATAGAATTATTTAGGTAGCTTTTTCATTTATTGTTGACCATGATTTATATTTAGACCGGTAAACTTCATCGAGCATTCTTTGAAAATTTGATAAGGTTAGGTTAATTTCTGTATTTTATTCTGACCACTTGATATATTTCCCTTATCAAAGCTGATATCGAAAATGTGGGAGTATTAATATCTTATAAATTTCAGCAGATGCAGCCACCACGAGACATGTTTCATGCTATTGGCTTTCATCAGTCGTGGGTAGGCTTGAACCAGCGATGTTGATGGTAGTTGAACCCTTTATACAAAGTTGAACCCTTTATAGTGTTTGAACCCTTTATACAGCGATGTTGAAGGTAGAGGGCATGCAAGCTTGCCCTCCAGCCACAAGGCCACAGGAACATGTCATTTAGCTCCAACGTCACTGGTTCAAGCCTACCCACGACTGATGAAGGCCAATAGTCCGAAAAATGTCTCGTGGTGGCTACATCTGAATTGAGATTTTTGATGAATATCATAGCCAGCTGTTACGTATGAAAATATTAATATCTTGTTTTAATTTTGCGGATTGCGGAATAAGGGCTCTCAGGTCAATAAATTCATTCATGTAATAGCATAAATTGTCTGCTCCGCAATGACCAAAGGTTTTATTCTACAAGTATAAAGTTGTATTCTACAAGTTTTAGACTAAAACCTTTAGTTAAAACTAAAAGTTTTAGTTAAGATTCCAATTATGCCTAGTAAAAAGTTTTGATGACATTTAGATTGTAACTTACTTAACCGAAGAATCATAGGCCTTTACGGAATCCAAATGGTTTTGGGAACTCTGATGCTTCGTAAATCCTTTCTTTTTCTCTAACGCCTTTTTCCAGTTTCGAAATCCTTCCTTGGTAAATGCATCATCATTAGATCCTCCAAAAGAGCGAGAACCACTTCCAGTGTAAAACAATCGGCAATAAAAGCAAAATGCTGCTTGTCGTTCTATGCTGTATTCCAACCAAGGAAAACGCTGGTACCATTGCGGGATGAATTGCCTTCCATTCACCTTTACAAAACCAGTTTGTAAAGTTGACCTTATAGGACCATGACAGATGTAATGCGTTAAAGTATTAGAATCCGTAGGAGGGTGATGGGATGGGTCTCGGTCTTTAAATTGATCACAAGCACATAAAGAGTAAGTCGACGACATGCGGAAGAGACTATTACTTGCGGGAGATAATGCTTGACGCACGTATGATCAATGTAGACCGCCGTAAATAAGAAACGCTGCATCATATTATCTGTGATCCACACACGCTTACAGATACTTCTTTCAATAGTCTTTCATCCTTCTACCTCTTAAGCTCTACGCGCGTCAATGTGTATGCAAAGTGTATGCTGCATTCAAGTTGACGCATTCAAGACAACATGTGTATGTGGTAGAGGTAGCTTGAAGTGATTGACCTCGATCTCGACAAACACGCTCACGCAATGATTACATAGCTGTCGCCGCGAAGCCACGAATAACAGAACGGGAAATGATGACATCGTATACTGCTACCACAGGTTGGGGGGAGGGGGCAACTGCCCCCCTTGCCCCCCCCCCGTGGCGACGCTAGTGGAACATTTTTGTATGAAAGGATTCAGTTTTTTGCGGACATTGCGTTCATATGGTCCAAAAAATTATTTGAGTAGTTTTAAAAAGCTAAATATTTGCAAATTTATATTTTCCCGACATGAAGCCACTTTATAAGTAATATGAAGCAAGTTGGATATCAAATCGTATGCATATTTGCTAACTGGCATCCTAACTAAGCGGAAATTATGCTGATGATCTAGGAAAATTCATATTATGCACTGTAATGGAAGTCTTCAAGTCGAGATCCTGTGCTTTCTTGGCTGAGATGTCATGTTTTTAATTCATTTTCATCGGCATTATTTTATGATTCACTGACTTTATGTTTCATTTCTTGAATCTGAATAGTGATTTGGACCCATTCATAGCTTTTTAAGTTAATGGAAATAATTGCCTTTGATTATGTCATTTGCTGTACCATTGACAGGTTGCTTGTGATATGATCATGCTTAAGAAAATTCTCTTGAGGTTAAGCATGAAAGTAATAGCAGCCTATCGAATTGCTAATTTAGCAAACATTACCTCTCCAAGGCTGTCATGACACGAGGATCTGTAAAATACTATCATTCTTTCTGCATTACTATCATGATTAGTCAATTCCGTGGTTATTTTTTTTCAAAGCTGCAAACATTTGCATATCTCACATTTGGAAACAATTCCAACTGTGTTCACCTCGAGTTCATTTAATGAAATCGAAACTGTATACATATTGAGGATTTAACAAATGCTGAGTTGCTACTCTACCTAATATGCTTACTTCATGGATTCAAGCAAATGCTTTTTTAGATTTAGCCAAAAATACTTACCCTTACTGCTATTAAGCAGTACTGCTTATTACTGCTTATGACTGACGGTAAAGCATTGACTTTAAATCACTCTAACACTTAAGATATTCATTTTGAATACTTTCAGCAATCGGACATCATAATGCGGATTAGAAACCTTTTCACTGTAACTCAACAAGTTTTCTTAGTTTTGCTAATTTGTCCTGAAAAGTTGCGTAAAGCTTTCTAGGTTAGCTATTACAGCCCGTAAATCAAAAACTTCTGTTCATTATCATGCACGTGGTGCGATGAGAACCAACAATTATAAATTTTGAACACTGATAGAAACTATAAGACGAAACATCTTTCTATGGACATGCGCAAATCACGGTCCATAGAGCCTATACATGTGTAATAATTACTTTAATTTTGCCGTAATAAAGAGATCTGCGCGTTTGAAACATCTCGTAAATTAGGTCATATTGTGTTTTAAACACGTTGGTGGATTTACTTTTCCAGGAAACGGAAAGTTTTCCGGAAAATTCTAAAAAAGATGGAAAATTTTCCATTTTGAACACTGGTAATAGCTAACCTATAGAAAGTTTCCAAAACTTATCAGGATAAATGGGCAAAACTAGGAATAGCTTACTTATTGAGTTACTCTCAAAAAGTAATCTGTATTGCGATGTCTGATTGTTCAAAGTGAATATCGTAAGTGGTAGAGTGATTTAAGTTCAATATTTTACTGTCAGTCATAAGAAAATGTCGTTAAATTTGATAAATAACATATCCTTCCAGAAATAGCTGTAGTAACCAGTAAGTTTCCGCAGTCTGTGTATTGAAAAGTGGTGAATTTAATAGTATTAAGGTAAATATGTTTGGTTAAATCTAAAAGTGCATTTACCTGAATCTGATCATTTATAGAGTATAGGTATTTGTTTATATACTACAATGGATCGCTAAAAGAGTACGCACTAATTAAATGCTTTGCAAAAATACAGTGAAACAATAACAATATTTTTAGTTGCTGATAATTTAGTAAATGCCAGGAATACATTCATGACCATGTTTTGAGTTTGACTATTACTGCTATCCTGTAGTCGATCAACTGAAATGAAGAGCAGCTATTCTATCATATTTTCATTAAACCCGTTCGCAACCGAAGTGAAATTTGTTATTGACAGAAGTCAACATGACGTGCACTACATACACGAATCAAATATATGCCTTCCAATCGCATTGACTTTTAACAATTCATGTATACGTGCTTGGCACGCATTGGTCGCGAAAGGGTTTAATGATCTTTAAACACAACATTAAGATGGCGAAGGTCGACTAAAACTCTAAATCATCTGTGAGATACGAACAACGAAGAACTGAAGAATAATGGAAGAGAAGAAGCATCACCCAACACGTCTAGCACGTGGTCTTTTAGTATCCGAGTAGGCCTTTGTTAAAGTCTCATAGGAGTCCTGATACAGTGCGAGGTCGCAAGCAGTCGGTCGATGTGAGACTGCAAATGTACGGGGACAGTAAAACACCACATATTAGACGTGCTAGGCCAATCAACGTGGCATACCAATCAAGGGTCATTTTCATGATTGCTGAAAAGAAAAGGAAAATTTAGTACAGTTTTGAGTCAGTTGGCTACTAAGCCTATTGGTGCATGTATACATGTGACAGACGGCATGAAACTCACGTTTACAGAGCGTTGTTTTAAAATATCTTTGAAAAAAGGTTTTGGAAAAATGTAAAAAACAGGATTATGCAACTATGTGTAAAAAATTGTTTTCAGAGAGCGCTATTCTGAGTGAAGTACTCTTTTGAAGTACTTCTTGCAAACATTTTTACTCTTTTCCTGATGCCGCTGTTTGGTTTTATACTGTATATAGTGAAAAATCATTAATCTACAACTTGCACTTTGTATATCAACTCTAGTATGGCCTAGAATTATGCTGTAAAATTAAATCTATAATTTTCAAAAAAACCTGATGTGATACAGAGAAGATGTTGTCATGAAGCCAGCTTGAAATTTTGAATAAGAAGCAACCATTGTCATGCAAGGATGAAAAATCATGCATCTCAGTGTTTTTGCTTCAATTGATGTCAAAAATTATTGGTTACATAGTATTATTTTATTTACGTAGAATTATCCACAATTGTTTTAATCACTCAATCATGCTGATACATATAAGTATTTTTATCAGTTCGAAATCTTTATGAAATGTTAAATGTATCACTGATTAAATTAGACTGCTTAATCTTCAACCGGAAAATTTATTTTTATGAAACGCAATTTAATGCAGTGTATGATGACCGGACACCCAAATACGTGGGCGTGATACTCGACCGTCCCTTGACATTTTAGCAACACATCCTATCCGTCACCAAAAATGTGCAAGGACGATGCACATCTACTCCAACGCCTTGCAGGCACTTGGTGGGGAGCAAACTGCGTTCTTCGAACTAGTAGTCTAACATTATGCTTTTCTGCTGCGGAGTACTGCGCCCCTGTTCGGATGCACAGAAACCATGCTCGCGTAATCAATGTCGCCCTGAATCTCTCCATGTGCCTGATTTCCGGAGCTATCAGATCTGCGCCAACAGACAATCTGACTGTCATGAGTGGAATCATCCCACCAGATATTCGTCGTGAGGAACAATTGTTAAGGCTCGGCAACTAAGCTAGACCAGATTCAAGGTAGCCTACCTGCTTCACGATGCGATTCTACAGAACCCCGCACAAGAAGACTCTCGTGGACCGCATGAACGATGTGATTAGAAGGACGGATCTGCAAGAAGACTTTGCTCAGCACAGGTGGGCAGAAAGATGGGAAAGCTCCAACTGCCAACTTCGGCACTTCATCCCTATCCCGACGAAAAGGCCCTCTGGATATGATCTACCAAGAAAGTACTGGGTGTTCAGGCTTCGATCTGGTTTTGGCCGTTATCGAGCTTTCATGCATCGCATCGGGCTTTCGCCAAACGATCGTTGTTTCTATGGAGAGGCCCAAACGCCTGAGCACGTCCTGTCCTGCAACGAAAAGGCCATCCGCGGCGTTATGGTGAACGTGGACCTGACATTCCGCGCGTGGATGCAAGAAACTGAACTAAAATATAATCAGAACCTCATCGTGACTCATTTGACACAATTGTCCTTTTTCCAACTATTGTGCTTGTAATCGCCAATTTGTATAGACATTTCAGAAAGAAGAAATTCATAAATCGATGTTATATTGATATATACACTGGCCACGCTGCCTCTTTTAGTGCGAACGGCAGAAAGAATGAACATTCACGGATATAACATTCACCAAGTGGAATTGAACATCATTTACATCTACATCTAAGACCTAACATTTACCCGAAGTCAAGAATGACAATAAAATAAATTAGCAGTGCAAAGTTCAATGAAGTGATAAGAATTAAAATCGATACACATCAAGACTTTACAATCAATTTACAGTTATAGACAAATTCCTTTTGAATACAGAGAGAAGGTTGCATAGAAGAAATGGCAACAGCTTCAGCAATATGCCCGCGTTCCTCAAAACCAGCGGCATCAGCTATTACGAGACATCATCAAGCTTGTTCTTTTGGTCCGAATATTAATGAATTTAAAGTGATTCGACAATTCAATGGACAACTGTCACTGCATATTGCTGAAGCTGTTGCCATTTCTTCTATGCAACCTTCTCTCTGTATTCAAAAGGAATTTGTCTATAACTGTAAATTGATTGTAAAGTCTTGATGTGTATCGATTTTAATTCTTATCACTTCATTGAACTTTGCACTGCTAATTTATTTTATTGTCATTCTTGACTTCGGGTAAATGTTAGGTCTTAGATGTAGATGTAAATGATGTTCAATTCCACTTGGTGAATGTTATATCCGTGAATGTTCATTCTTTCTGCCGTTCGCACTAAAAGAGGCAGCGTGGCCAGTGTATATATCAATATAACATCGATTTATGAATTTCTTCTTTCTGAAATGTCTATTGTGCTTGTTTTACGAATATATATATATATAATGCAGTTCTTTATATATCACTGCTGAAAATGTCACTGATGCATATCAGACTGCTTAATTTTATAAAACAGACCCCAGGCCATACAAAAATGTTGAACGATCAAAATGTTGTCTTATCATTCGAACCTATATCCATGTACAGAAAAGGAACCAATCCGAATGATTAAGATAATTCACCAAGAAAATATTAGCACTATGTCTAGGCTTACATTGAAGACCAGACCAATACATTGACCAGTAGCAATAATAGGCTGCGAACACACCTAATGCATGTGCCCAGTTGCATGCCTATATTCAAAATGGATACAGGCCTACAAAACCCACGACTACACGCTGAGATTCAATACTATCAATTCAAAGATATGGATATGCAAAGAAATCAAAAAAGTTTCGGATTATTTCGGATCGAATCTAATCGGATTTGCTATCGTCATTCGGATCGGATTCGGATTTTCTCCGTATACAATCGGATCGGATCGATGGCCATTCTTTGATCCGACACACATCTTTGCACTTGTACTAATGAACATGAGTAATAATGAGTGTGGTGAAAAATAATTCCCTTATTTATAAAGGCAAGATGAAAGTCAATAGAAACTCCATGTATATTTTGGTATTGGAACAGCGTGCCTGCATGCACGTGTGATGGATGCTCCAAAAGTTGCGCATAGAGTAGGCCTACCAACTTGAAAAATGGCAAAAAAGAAAAGAGTTTGTATTAACTTGCATCCTTTGCGCTCAGATGAAGCTGGTCCCATTATCAAGTTTGATTCTTGAGAACAGTTTAAAGACTGCCATGCAACAATTGATAAGCACGCCTTACATGTAGGCCGAGGCAATATGTTGGAAACCCTTTGAATCAACGAAACTTGAATACAGATCATGCATCGACACACACTTAATTAAGAAAATACCTGTATAAGGATTTTGTGACAATTTTCTACACTATGTTACAAATGCTCTCTGCATTCGAAATGTTCATGGTGCATACTCGCATTTTGATGATTCGGTGTTAAAGCAGGAATATATCAAAATGAAATCTGCAAATGCTATAATACTTACAGTTCTGCTGAGATTCGGTTCAAGCTCGTTGAGATGTTGCCCGTACATTGGCATTTACATTGACACTCTAATTATAACTCTCGTCTTTTTCAATAATCAATTATGCTGTCTCATAGAAATTAAAGCAAACATTTATCCATATCAAGAGGTAAGGATGCGCATAAGAGGAAAGCTGCCAAATATGAAGAACCGAAGGGATTCGGAAGCAAGGGTGGAATTGTGTGCTCATGCCCTTTGAAGTGGGATGTCGCGGTTTCGTTTTTCCATCGGTGAGGAAATTTCTTGCGAAAGTCGGTGTTAATAGCGTAAAGCTCACCATCAATAAGTTGAGTGCAAAGGCGGAAGAAGGCCTTGTGTTAAGGACCTGGGCGCAACGAGCTTCAATAAGCTTCTGTCGTTTTCGATTCATTCAAGCGGATATTGCATGACGTTGTGCAAAGTTTGCTGTTTTAAGCTGTGGTGTACGCTAGATCATAGAAATAAACTGTTTATCTGAAGTTCGCTAGAATGGAAATTGACTCAAGGTCGCGGCACATCCGAGGGAACTAAGTTGGGGCATGAAGAACCAATTAAAAGCTTCGATTTACTCATGTGACTGATTCTAACCCAATGATACAGACGTTGGCAGGTGCATCTAAGTGAAAATGCGTGCGATTTATGTGCCGTTATTGTGCATTGCATGAAGCTTAATTTCCATTCTAGAGGTTTTATTGTTGTCAATTTCTATGCGCTAGATGTAGATAGTGCACATCAGGGATCCGGAGTCCTATCATTTTGATTGGACTCCGACTCCGGAGGTTGATAGGACTCCGACTCCGGGTGGCTAATATATAAAGCCTAGTTTTTTGAAAAATTAACTGGCAACCTACATCATAGATCATCATAGACTTACCTGAACCTATTTTCAGGGATCAATGCTGTATCAACTATCAATCATTTTCTATGAAAGTTCATCAAATGTCGCTTTCAGTTGGATGTATAGGACTCGGCTCCTCCCATCTTGTTGATGTGTGCTTCACACGGATTTTCCCCAGTCTCAGGCAGGAAAATCTCCCCCTTCTTCAAAAAAATATGAGCACACTTTCGATTTTAATGGGCGATTTGGAGGAGCCATCACACACGATTAACGTGAGGGTAAAAGGTAATGTTCTCAAACAAACTAGTATTTCATTTTTGTCTCTGACGTGACCTTTGGTGCGTAGGTTTGATCGAGGCTAGGAAGGCTTGTCTTAATAATAAAAGACAATCCTTTTTTCACCATCACGGTTCATTCCCTCAACTATTGCAAGCTTTGCATGCGCTGCTGTCTCTGAACTTTTGTTTGACGGAGAAAGTTGATATCAAGACAATGACAGCTATATGTGCGAAAATAAATAATTTGCTTGTATTATATTTCGGGTGTAATGATAGGCCGGAGTCCTATCATTT
The DNA here is from genome assembly GCA_907163375.1 of Prostheceraeus crozeri. Lineage (NCBI taxonomy): Eukaryota > Metazoa > Platyhelminthes > Polycladida > Euryleptidae > Prostheceraeus > Prostheceraeus crozeri. The sequence goes on from CAJQUW010003998.1 coordinate 17,644, forward strand.
GATAAGACTCCGGGACTCCGACTCCGCACCCCTGGTGCACATCATCTACAAAAGAAATGATTTACATCGTTGATTTCAGTGACACATCTACCGGTCGGTCAAGCTTCAAAACCAGACCAATGGACCTCTGTAAACCTCAGCGAATGATTTTCAAGATGAGATAGTCTACGGTAGGCTATATGGAAACAAGGAAGCAAATTTTGAGGTAAGGGGTGTGCGGACAGACACTGGATTCATCCAGTCTTATTTGGTGAGACTTCAATGACACACGTCGTGAAAAACTGACCTTAGGAACGAGTGATGAACTGACTAATCTTTAAAACAGTTCAATGTGTATTGTACAGTCATGTGATAAATCTCATTCATATGATATTTTTGGCTCGACAGTTCACGAAAAACCATTGCACGTGTAAGGGAATAAGAACGTCATTACACACACACTCTTGTTTCAAACGTTCGCAAACGTTAATTTCACATTTTACAGTTTAACATGTCTGATTCAGAAGCAGAAAATTTTTCAACTTGTCAAACAATATCTTGCACATAAAACTGCATTCGTAGGTTAAAAAATATAATGTACCGGTACTCAGGGCTGTGGAGCCGATGCGTTATCTCATCGGCTCCGGCTCCGGCTCCACGACACTGATGTGAAAGGCTCCGGCTCGGCTCCGGCTCCGACTTCAAATTCAGGTTCTATCTATGCTGGTTATCCTGGATCCGTTGAACGGGTTTTTTGGATAACGGTGTGGCCTTTAGAGGCTTGCTACAATCATCAAATTAGTTTTCATTAAACAAGCAACGACTTAGGTTAATAATAAAAATGATAATAGCCTAATATAATGACAAATAACATACTTGTCATATATTTTTGCATCAATTGACTATCTCTGAAAGATAAAATAAAGTTATAGCCAGGATTGGTTAAATTAGATAAAGATCTCCCGCACTGGCTAAATATAAATTGGCCTAGCCTGCAACCAGTCTACTACGAGACTACATTAAATAAGACCCCATGAGTGATGATGATATACCTAATTAGCCGTCACAGGGGCCGAATAGTAGTATAAGCTTTTTAACAAAGCTTGAATATGAAACTGGATAGCGTATGCCTCTAAATAGCTTATAGGGCCTGTATCTACTCGAACATGGAAAGGGTATCGGTTATATAGCCAAATATAGCGTATCAATAAAGATATCAATTGCTTTATTGAATATTAAAGTGTATATAGGCTAGCTTAGGTTGTTATTGTTATTTGTTATTGCCTTTATTCAATAGTATGTTGGTCCATGAATAATATGATCGGTGGGTAGCCCACGACTCATCATCTGTAGAAATTGTAATTTAGATAGCCTCATTGCAGTGTAGGCTAGAAATGTACAATTGAAAATTATACTTAAAAAAATTAAAAATATCTAATTTAGGACAAGTTTTGTAATTCTATGCAGCATACTTAATAAGTTAAGGCCTAACTTACATTATATTAATTTCGTATTTTTCATTATGGCGTAAAGTTGCACTAAATAATTCATCAATGATTCATGTATATTATTATATTCAATTTATGTACAACATATTACCACTATTCCTCTGATGATGGTTAGGCTGATGAAACTGAACTCGGAGTATCACACAGTATGTTGCAGGGTGCTATGCATAATAAAAATTTGACTGCGAGCACCGAGCAGAAATCCCATCTACTTTGCTAGCTTTCGAATGCGCGTGCGGTTTAATGTCACAGACAATAGAAAAGGGAGGTCAAAAGGCGCCTTTATTGAGAGCGTCTCGGTCTTTTTTTATTGTTTACATATAAGTCAGCATGATATCAGCATAAAGTGTTGACAGACGGAAAAAATAATAATGAAAATTCTTGAAATCCACAGGTCTATGACATTTGGGGAAATATTATTACACGATACGGCTCTTGTGCAGTCCCCCCCCTTTTTTTCTCTGGTCAAAAGATGCAGCACCATTGGATGTCCGTTTCAGCATCACCGGTTTGAGTGAAGCATTCCGTGCTGTTGTAAAATCTACGTGGGTAATTGCGATGTCATGGTCGCAAACTTCGTCAGCAAGTCAACATTGTAATTTGCCTTCGGGTTTTTCGCATTGAAATATACCCTTTGAATTTTGAAGTCAAAGGAAATTCATTGTGAATGAGATACCTTTAAAATAATAGGGCGCTACTAGAAGTGGCTGGGTCGCTTATTGCTATAGCCATGTGAGGACTTGTAGTCAGGTCATTCGTGTGAGTGTGAAGAGTTATCCCTCCAATCAAAATTAATCAAATTGAATAATCGATTGTTTTGAAAAATGTAGGTGGGGGGACTGCACAAGAGCCTACAATACAATCTAAGGAAATTGGCATTGTCACAGATGCCAGTAGCTTCTGCCAGTAGCCATACCGATAGATGATAGCCTACATAGTAACCGTATTAGATTTAAGACATTGCGCAAGAAATGTAGCTATATTATCTTTGCTGACTGAACTGGAAATGTGTACATAAATGACTGGCGACTTGTCTCTAGGAATCTACAATCATCTAGTTAGCATGCATATAACAAGTCTTCAAATTAATGGATTTTGGAGAATACGTTGTCACTAAAAGCTATGGAAATTAGTCTTACGAAACATGAGTAATAAAAAATATTACACATGTGTGTAAATATAATACATATAATACAAAAGAAGGCGGCAACTGCAAAGAAAGATGTCGTGGAGGACAGATCATTGGTATACTTAAAAGACATATCTTTAGATTTCAAATGATTTAATTTTTTTATGATGCCAATAATTAATACCTTTCAAAATTCTAGATTTATATCAAAGCTCAAGCTATCGGAGCCGGAGCCTTCGTGATAAATCGGCTCCGGCTCCGACCAAAACCATCGGCTCCTTAAGGCTCCGGCTCCGGCTCCATAGCCCTGCCGGTACTGTTCGTACAGAGTTGATCATAAAAAAGGACCTAAATTACATAAAAATTCAGTCTATTCTCTCTCATGCGTTCCAATCGTGTCGCGCATCAACGCATCATTCGAGGGCTTATTCATTCTTGGTTTTCAAATTGACTAAATTGTTGCTTGTATCCGTCTGTTGCGATTTTTTAGACAGTGGTCAGATTGTGAAAATCGCGCCATCTGCATGTACAAATCATAATATTCATTAAGAGAACATGTGAGTATAATATCGAATCAATGTACATAAAATGATTCAGAACCTGATGATGGCCTTGGATATAAGGTCGTAATATCTAGATGATAATAGCATATATTTTTACTTACCATCACCGTACTTGGCTTTCCCAAAACATCTTATTCAAATTATTTATTATATTCGTTGACATGTTGGGTATCATCTCAACAGAATGGTTTTGGCTCGTTGCTGTAGGCCTGCGAGACGATTCAAAAGCTTGAGAATATAGATTGAAGGTTGATGTTATCATGCGATTAGAGCTATAATCTATATAATTTTGTGAACCAGTCTAGAAGTGGAGATCTGATCTCTATTGAGCAGGGTTTCAGCGACCTTACCTATGAATTGGGCGATGTGCATACCGTTTTCAAATGAAATTTTAGATAATTGTTGGAGGATATCGACGAAGCAAATTTAGCAAAAGTGGATAATACGTATATGAAACATAAAATTTTTGCGACCACGTAGGTTCAAGAAAATGAAGTTTCACGTAAAAATTTCATTTTCACTTAAACTTCATTTTTCACTTTTAAATGAAATAGTCCCGACCGATGGCAAAAAAACATATCTGATGAATGCACTTTAATTAACACCTTTATTAGTGATGAAATTATAGCTCTTTCACCGAGTCGAGTTTATCACGAGCATTTCTGCTGTCCAACAACATTAGAACAATGAAATGATTAATTGATCAAATCACGTGATCTGACAACATAGTTTGCTTTAACGAATTATAAAAATTTAACGAATAATGAAAATCAAATCATGCAATATCTATGCAACATTTTAAAGAATTGAATATCCTGAATAATTTCAAAAAACATTGTATAAATTTTGCAGATCTAGGACGTAATCATATGTATTTGCTGTCTTTTTTGGCTTTAAACAGTCCTTCAACTATTTGAAAAATTTCAGACTGCCTAATATTTCAAAGTCCATGGCAATGCAACGGTACCGAATGTCACGTGAATTCTACTACAGTTGATTAAATATTTAATATTATCATCGATTTGGAGTATTATTAATTCAATAATCGACAATTTTCCGATAGATAAATGGTAAAACAAGCTTCCTAGTTATGGGCACTATCGTCATGTAATCGACCGTCAATTATAAAAGTTCGCAATCTGTTTACATCAAACAGCATAACTGCCTCTCAATGGTCAATGATAGACCAATATGTAAATGATGAAATCGAGCAATAAGAAATTATTTTCTGTCATCAGAGAAATTCAATAGATGCTTTAATAGCCGTTATAATATTTCCATTTTTATTAACTGGGATTCTATATTAGAACCTTTCAAATCTCCTCCCCATGTTTTCAAAATTGTCTAAAATCCGAAAAAATAAATTGATATCAGTCTGTAGTTGAGAATATTTTCTACACACATGCAAAAATTAAGCAAATCGGATAAGCAATTTTTGGAGTAGAGACGATAACTTGAAGTGCAGCTATGTCAGCAGATTGATCTGAGTTTGTCCTTTCGAAACATTATGAACAGATAGCAGTTGATATTGAAACATTCATTTCACGATAACTCGTGAAGTAATAGTGACCAAGGTGACTTAAAAATATACTGAAAATGATAATATACTTAACTTTATTTAAGGTGTGGTAATACTAGGAATCGAGGAATTTGAAAAAGCTGCCAATAAAAGGAAGACTGAGAGAGAACAATGCCATGCACACGGGAGCTTAATAACAACTACGAGTAAGTCAGATCAATCTGCTGACATCGCTTCTATTAGCGTCTCTATTTCAAAAATTACTTGTTCGATCAGTATATGTATTTTATGTGGGGTGAAAACATCCTCATCTGCGTGTACCTGAATTCTTAATACGCTTGATTCAGCTTTATCGATCTTAGACATTTTTGAAAACGTGGGTTGGGGTCTTTGCGAGCCTTCCAAATGCTACACCAAGCCACATGGTTCTCGTTTGTTATCTATAAGTTGTTATAATTTGATTATTTACCTCCATAGGTGTATCATGCACCCAGTCACATAACTTTCAGGTGTATAATCGAACAATTACAGACCTAAAGATCCAAGCTCTAGACACTTCAATCTCGATCTACGATAATTTCTTCGGGATCTCGACTTGGCTCCCTTTGTAGCATATGAAAGCTTTTTACCACTGCTTTTCAATACTTTTCTCCATGGACGCCGGCAAGGATGTTGCAGGTGTTGCAGATGCAACACCCGCCCTGAACCAGGTGTTGCAGGTGCTGCATGTGTACCCTCCTCATGAATTACCGAAAAAATATTATTTGATCAACCTTTCGTTGAAGCTTGTTGTGGTCACAAATTATCGTCCCGGAGCCATAGTTATTATGGTGTACATAAATTTTACGTGTATTAGGAAATTATTAAGATAGATACGATACTTCTAGTGTGAACTGACAACAAAATTGTCAACAAAACAAAATCGTAGAATTATTTGATGCAGCGCGCAAATTATCTCGTCTTGTTGACCAACCTGCGCTTTACAATCGTTACAAGTGATGCGCTGAAGTTATGTTGCAAATTAGTTACGAATGCTTTCGGAATCTGTTTGACAATGCACAATATTCCAAGCTTCTGCTTAACTAAGTACATTATCAAAAAATCGACATCATCTTGCATGGGCCTAGGCTACTCTTGTGCGTAAATTTTTGGAAGCTAATTTTGTAATTTTCAGACACATATTTCAAATTTTGCCATGTAGCCTATGGGAGCCGTCTCATATCATGATGTGCTGAGATTTTAATTGTTTTGCAGATTTTTCTATGCATGGATACACGCAATATCTAAGAGTTGCAATTGTTTAATTCATGTTGTTTTTTTCTGATCCACTACAATTCATTCAACACCTCTGTAATTGTTCAAGAGCTACAATTATTTTAGAAAAAGGTTTTTAGTTAAAATTGTAAACACGCTTGATATATCGGTGCATATAGTCTACTGGAAAAAGGTAGTAGGTCTCTTGTATTATCCACTGGATAATTGTAATTGTATGTCATTTTCAAGGAAAAGGAAAAGGCATCGCTAAACGCAAGATTGAAATAGAATCGGACTTTTTGCAAGTATTTGTACTGCAATAAAAGGATGTCGCATACATTTATATGTGGAGCAGTAAATTTGCAGAAATTAGCTTGTTGTTAATGGGCTATGCCTAGGCTAGGATTGACAACAAAGTGATTTTTAGTCATTTGATGAACGCACATGTTCTCATGCATACCGGTAGTAGCTGTTGTCCGATGATCATGGAATAGCTATCAACCGAAAGTTAATAGGTCTTTGCATGGGTTTATACAAAACCTGATTTAGAATTTGTTAAACGTGAAGCATTGGGAATGGGGGTAAAAGGATGGAATACACCATCCCAAAAATGCCCTCACTTAGATCAATGCAACAATTGCCCTAAAGTCGTGTCGGCGTACCTGCTTTTCTCTCTGTTCAGCGTCAATATGGGAACGAGATCAGGTTTGTGTGACTTTACAAGTAAACATGAGGCATGATGGGAAAGAAGAACTACCTATATATGGAAGGAATGGAGAAACGAGTGTCGCACATCGTTGCACTTTTGTCTGATATTGAAGTGTGTCTGGGAAATAGGGATTGCAATCCCGGAATCACGGAAAACCGTGAACCCGGGATTCTGAGAAATTTGGCGCGATTGAAATCCCGTGATTACAGTGACGTGATCACGGATTTTACACGGCTTACACATTCTCCTAAAAGAATTCATCATGAGTGGTTCTGAATTCGGCTAAATTAATGGGCATTATGAATTTATAAGGGTTCGCTGATCATCAGACCAAATTGACATTGACTACCTAAAGATTTTAAAATTCAGTCAGGAAAGTGAAACAAACAAACAAACATTGAATTAATGAATAGGATGGCCGCGAACAGAAGACTACGTTTCATATCGGAGTAGGCAAAAACCAGTTCTGTCTTCTTCTAAAATTTTATGGCTAAGAGATGACGTTAAAAGTTATTTACAGGCCCGACGCTTCACGCCTTCGCGCTTCCTCAGGGGTAACACAAGCTAAAACCACAAGTAAGACCGACAGCGTAAGGAGGCTCCTTACGTAAGGAGTCTAATTTAAGTTTCGAAGTGTAGTCTACAGCAGGGTTCCTAAACTCCGGATTGCTGTGCAAATCCGAACTGCAGCGTCATCTTCACGGACCACAATCATCCCTTGATGAACACTCTACATGTGATTTTCTTGCAGCTGATAATATAGAACAGATTTGAACCATTTCATAACTTCTGTCATTTCAGTGCTTCTCCTCGACAAAATATTTGAAGCTGTAACCCAATGTCACCTGATACAGCAATATGATTTTTTAGTAACTTCTTAGCTTTTTAGACTATGTCGTTGCTTTCATGTTAAATGTCTATTGAAATATTATCGCAATCGAAGATCAATAGTTCTACTAAGTGCAGGTAGAAAGATCAGTACAAAAGAGAAGTATATTATTGAATATTTTGAAATCGTATTATGAGTGAATCAAAGACGAATATTTACACGAAAAGCTTGCATAAGATTTAAAAGGTTTGAGATCAAATAAATTGATACTTAAATAGAGTCTCAAATTGCTGTGAGTAAATTGCACGATTTGTTGTAATATCTTAATTATATTCCCTAAAACATAGTTTCTTGATTTACATGCTTATTGGATGTATAATCTGACGGACCGTGGTACTCATCAAAAATTTTAATCCGGACCTCTACAATAACCCTTAGTCTACAGGCTTACACCGAATGCTAAATTCCTACCGTTTCAATCCACATGTATTGCATACATTGTTCAAGTTGCAATCTTGCAATACATCGTTCGCTAACCGGTAACTCAATAAAATCAACCTCAAGCAGGCATTGTGAAACCAAAACTTACCGAGAACGTTATTAGGCCTTTTCTGTTTTAATTGTCTTAAGGATCGTTCAGTTGTTCTAATCACGTGATCACAGGACTAATTCGAAATCATTGATTCAGTCTCGAAATCAGGGCTTTCCGGAATTCATCCCTTGACTGCATTCCCCACTGGGAAGTAGAAAAAAGAAGTTGACACTTCAACGATGTCTGGTATCCGCCTTGTCCGTCAGTCACCCCATGTCTACATGCATTCGCGTGGCCATGGAGTGGTGCAATGACTATAATCCAGACTAATACAGTACTGTATTTAAAGTCATTGCGGTGGTGTCATTGTTCCATTGATTTGTTAATATCGAATCTTACCAGCTGCTTTAAATGAGTCAGCCTTTAGAACTCGGTGTAGCTGATTTCTCTCAAGTCTGGATTGAATTTAACAAACGACATTGTGACAAGAGATTGCAATTAGGGATTCCAATCTCGGGATCCCGAGGATTGGGGTCTAATCCCGGGACTGTCGATCCCGGGATTGGAGGGTGAAAATCCCCGGGATTGAGCAATTTACAGTATAGCTGTATTCCGTCTTAAGTGAGACAAATTGGCGAAGATAAACCCACCAGAAATCTGCACACACGATAGAATTAGGCTCTTCAGACTTCAATATGATCGTCTGAATGCTACGTTTTCAATATCCATTGATGAGGCTTTTTTAATAAAGGTCGAAACTTCAAATTTGAGCTTGTCATTTGCCAAAGCTAACAACATTTGAAACCATGACCAATTTGAAGATAAGTATTTGCGATGCAGGCCCATACACAATACCAGGATTAGAATAGAGCTAATCCTCGGGATTGGGATCTTTAGGCAAATTTCTCATTTCGCTTTCATTGGTTAACTCAATATCAGGATTAATCTGTTCAGGAAGAATTATTCTCATTTAACCATAGTTGTTATTCAGCTTAGCTTGCGGTAAAAAAGCATGTAAAATATTCTTATCTAATCGTACAATCCCGAGCTAGGGATTTTGGAATCTCAATGTGCTCATGCAATGCATTGAGGAAATAGTTGTGATTTTGATTATCTTGCCATTTTACTTGTATATAGATACAGCCGATATGCTCATATTTTGTGAATCTCTAATCCCGAATCCCGGGATCAAGAAAAGTCGGGATTTTTGTAGGCAGGCTCTAATCCCGGATCTTCACTCTGCCAATCCTGAATCTCAAGAAATCGCAGATTGAAAGTGCAAAAATCAGGAATTCGCAACTGTTCATTGTTGCTCTCAGCGGTGCCGTTATCAATTGTGCATAAAGCGCAATAACTTTAAGTTGACTTGTCAATTGTGATATAGGCCTATTGGAAGTAAACCGACTTTTGGAAATTCCCTCTCTCTGCTATTCCCACATCCCGGCATAATTATTGGCATACACGTGCTTCGTCATAGCATAGTTACTATTCTACTTAATCCCGGAATCCAGTGACCGAGATTTTCCGGGATTGTGGAATCTTTACCCTGTTATGATAAGAAAACATAAAAGGCGTAAGTATGCAATCACACATACAAATATGCTGACACAACTGTAATATGTAGGCTACAATTCTTAATAAGTAATTCAAAGAAATATATTGAAAAGTTTTCGAAAATCGATTCGACTTCCCCTACCGAAGCAGTAAAACATCTATCAAGATACTACCAAAATAGCAACTAAATTGATAAATTAATCCTGGGATTTCGGGATTTGCACAAACCCAAGGAATCCCGGGATTCAATCCGGCATTTCAATCCCCGCCCGTATCACATGCTATCAACATGCAGGCCTATCTATGCTTTGTACTGGGATATTTACGATTCTACTCAATCCCGGGATTGAGATTTTGCACGGGATTTTGGAATCCCTAATTGCAATCGCGAACTGAATACCTAAAAACAGTGATTTCGAGGCTGAATCCCGTGATTTCTACTTACCTTGATCACGTGATCAGGCCTCTTGATAATCTTGAAGACAATAAAAAGTACAAGTAGGCCTACTTGCTTGCTATGTAAATTTTGGTTTGGTGATGTGCATGCAGGCTTAAGGCTACTGAATTTAATATGGAGATCCCGACCATTTTTGTAGTGCCGAGATCACATGCAGCTAACAAAGGAAAATTGTTCCATTGAATTGCTTGTTTGAACTTTAGGTCTATACTAGGAGGATATACTCTTTAGGAACTATACTAGTATTTACATACCCACACATCAAATACTATCTAAAGAGCAGGGATCCTGTCTTGAAGATGCACTATGTTGAGTGACTGTATATTTTAAATTTGTGCCCACAACATCCAAATAAATTTGATGTCAACATGATAAATTGGAAGAGAATAAACTGTACGTCAAAATAGGTCTATAGCCGAATGAAAACGCGTTCTGAAAAATATTTGTTTTTATGAAAATAACGCTCATAATATTTATATGAGCATTCATTATTTCAATCGCTTTTATTATGGATATTACAAAATGCTACATTTTGGAATTACAGCTGAGTACAATCCGAAACATGGTTCAATAGCCGAGGGCAAAGAGGCAAAAACATCATTTTAGTTTGGATTACAATATTAGGTTCTTGTAACATGATATTTGAATTGCTACTTTTAGAATTATAAACATATAGAACTGCGTATGTGGAAATTTAGGCGACCTAATTATCCTTGCTACGGATATTTTCTTATTAAGAATCGCAAAAAGGCTGCAAATATAAAATGAAATGAAGAAATTTTGAAAATGCCTTTATATCGCAAACGTACTAATTCCATTCATCTACATTTATTATTCTTTTAATTTTGGCTGGTGAATTGGAACTTTAATGCTCCGGCATTCCCTTGATCGACTAGCTTTCTGATTTTTTTGTATTTTGATAAAAAAAAATAATTCTGTAGTTTGAAAATCTTAAATTAGTGTAATTAATTACAATGATGAAAATGCGTAGAAATGACGTACTACACTACACAATGTACTATAAGACGCACATGACTGCAAGCCTGCGTCACGAAACATCTAATATTACAAGTTAATATTCCTTTTTATCCGAAGAAACTTGGTCATCACTTCATTTAAATTAGTTGCAGTAAATGATTTTCGAACTTTGCAATTAAAATAAATTGATTTTTAGCCAATTACCATTTTTATGATCCCCTCACAGAGGTGTGCATGGTCACCAAGGGTCGCGATCAATTTTGACCGTGAGAATTACTTGCCTGCTTTAATTGATTCATCACTAGCTAAGTATAATGTGAGCATAGAAAGCCTATAGGACTACATTTTGTTAAAATCAATTGTTAATGAATGAAAATATTTACTCACTGACCTCTATAAATCAGTGTATTTTTGATTCTGAAAGGTGCTAACAGGTACATAGGTCAACCATCACAGATAAAAGTACCAACTTACCAGTCAGCATGACCTCCTTCTGCAATATGACACACCCTCACAAACCAGAGAGAATCGACCGATGAAAGTGGAATTCCTCTCTCGTCTTTATCTTAACTTGTTCTTGCGCAATTTAGTTATGTAATCTTCATTATTCACGATATCCACACAGTCGAGCACTCAACTTTATAGAATTCATAGGATTTGTTGATTGTGAACCTTGCCAAGTGCCTGACTCATTGACTCCTAGATATGTCAAAAGTCAAAAGTCAAAAATGTTTATTTTCAATTCATGAACATTGGAAAACCGGATCATGTACGCTCACACATGCATAAAAAACACAACTTGTTGAGAGTAAACAGCTTACGGTCGGTGCTGTTGAAAAAATATATTTCGAACATGAAGGAAAAGGAGAATAATCAAAAACATATTTCAAGATTTCATACTTATTGGTTAGTGCTCTCTTTAGTCATCGTTCGTAAATCGTTTGCTTATTGGAGAAACTTCGCGATGGATTTTATCAGCTTTGGAGTTAGAATATTCATCAGTTTATTGAATCCTGTTGCATTGTTACAGTTGCACAACAAAGGTGCTGTTTCTTGTCAAAAATTTTGATATAGTAAACATTCCAACATATAATGATACTGAGTCTCCACTTTTGAATTATTACATAGCTCATATAAACGTTTTTCGCATCGTAATCGATTTCCGTAGCTGCTAGTTGCGAAATCTAAATTATGATTTCTTGTTCTAAATTTTCATAATATATTGATATCATTGTCTTGAATATCAAAATTCAGATATGATTTCATAGCATTCTCAAAACCACATAATTTTTAAATTATTCAGGCCAGAATGACTCTCTCTATTTTGCGCAGACATCCATTTTTCTCTGATGCAATGAGTCACTCGATTTTTTTAATTCTCAAAATGCTCTTTTATCAGCCGTTAACTGTTCGTCCCATAGATTTTGTAGGCTGAATTTTGTAAGTAACTGCCTCTTTTGCCCGCACCATGTGGCCATTTGAAATCATATTGAGAAAAAATGCATAATACGCTTCTTTTATCAACCTCCTTTCATTTCTTGTAATTACTTTTATATATACTTACGTATTATATGTAATGCAATATCTAGAAGTCTATGGTTTAGTTTAGTCATTGATAGTTATTGTGGTGATAACTATTTTATGACAAAAATGCGAATTTAATCAAATGCCCCAAATGTACAATCCTAGAGAAATTAGTTTTTTAACCTAGAGCGCACTAGAAATTGGTCTAGCACATGAAAAATATTAGCATTAAAACTTTGAGATCCATGCCCCGATGCAAGTTAGATTCACAATGCAAATGGTTAAGCTAGCAAGACCTTAATTCCAGGAGAAAGGAATAATTAAAGCTAATATTTTCACAATCTAAGGACGAAAATGCAAACCTGAGACCAACGATGAGATGCTAACCAAAGCTACTAATGAAGATATACACATACCACATCTCTTCTAGCAATAGCCGCGGCTACTATCAAATACTGTACTTTTCGGGTGCGGTTACTATTCGAGGGCGGCTAGTATTAAAAAGTCCCGTGATCAGCAACTTGACTGATGCGATAAAGTTCAATGTCAAGTTCAAGTTTTATATTTACTTGATATTTTCATAATGATGAATTCAAGGAAACGAAATTGATTTCCTTGAAGCCGCTGTAGATTCGACTCAGGTAGTCGTACGTTTCTGGTTTCTTCATAATCGGAAAGTTCAGTGTATTGAGAACAACTTCCGTCGATAAAGCATGTATGTCAGATAACCGGAAGTTACAGCAAATTGACGTTAAACGAATAGTTCACCATCTTCTTGCCAAGAACAATAACTGCGCATCGAACGATATATTGTAAGTCCATTGTAAGTCGATTGATGCCTGCAGTCCTACATAAATTACCGGTATACCTACTTAAAAATTTAAAAACAGACAGAAACAGGCCTCATCTTAGTTTTAACACATACATGTAGCTGATATATTACAATGTAATGTAGGCCTTCATGTTATAACCGATAGGCCTAATAATGTAGAATTAGGTAAGATACAGGCAAATTGTACATCTATATTAAGTTTATGATATGTAGGAAATGGTTGTGCATGTGCAAATGTATGGCATTACTAAGTTCTCTAGAACCATTGCCTCGAATAGTAGCCGCGATTGCAAACTTTCATGCAGATGTGCGGCTACTATTCGGGGGCGGCTATTATTAAAAAATACAGCAACTGGAATTTCTAAAACTTATAACTGTGCAAGGAGTCATCAGGGAGGAATCACGTGGCTTGATTTAATTTTTTGTTTCTTACTTTATTTCTTTATTTTATTCTTGGTTTCAAATTTTCATAAAACCCAATCAATTACGCAGGTAAAATGTAATATAGACGATTTGTTTTTGAAGGATAAAATGCTGCAATTTTAAACATATGGCCTAATACTCGCGTAATTTGTTTAGATCCATGCAAGATTTTATTGAATTGTTTTAAAAATTTCCAATTATTCGAATTAAAAATCTGATGTCAAAATAATTTTTCTTCAAAGTGCTTCTCCACAATATTTTTGTCCATCAATCATCATCCTTTCTCGATTCTCCTTCGTTATCATGCAGGCCTCAGTGCTCGGGGAGGTAAAAAGTTTTACTCAACCGATTAAAAATGGAGAATCAACAGCTAAAAGACTAATGCAATAATGCCGCGTATCCACTGAATCTTGAACGAAAAGGGCCTGATCAGTGAATATTGCAAATACTGGTATTCAAACTGTCTAAATTTAGGCTTCAAAATAATCAAGGCTTGTTTCAAAAAGACATTTTACTTAAAAAACATGTTTTTGTATTTTTTGATTTTTTAAAATAATGACATCCGATACAGGAACTATAAAAAAAGAATTTTGGCTTTGATGACATAAAACCAACTTTCCCTTCATCATTTCACATCAGGTGTCTTTTCCTGGCGGTCAGAGGAATTTCATAATAATTTATTCTAAATTCAAGCAATAATAAATCTGGAAATGGGCTGGAAATTCATCCCAACGGCAAGCCTGGGATAATTGTTTTATTTATATATCTGACAGTGAATCGGTCGAAGAATGAAATTTCCTTTTTTCTTTAATTAGGAGAAATAAATGTCGATCAAAAAGTCGATTGAGTCTCAATGAATCCAAAGGATGTTAACCACGTATATACATATGTATGCATAATGGGGGATCATGCCTGGAACATGAAGCGATATGATGGCTTACATCATGTAAGCATCATGTAATGTAAGCCATCACATCGCTTCATGTTCCAGGCATGATCCCCCATTACTGTGCATGCCCCCTCTAAAACTTCCATCTAATTGCAGCAGAAGGTTTCGGAAAAGAAAAGAGAAGCTGTGCATTGAAATGATCCAACCTTTGTTGAATAGAGATGTAATTGCCACCACCGCTAATGTCATTACTGATTGATCTTCATGCATTTTGATTTCCATGTTTGCTTTTCATAACGATTACGAAATTTATGTATGATATTTTTACAAATAGATTCAGTTGCCCTTGACAAGCATGGATGACCAGGTGAAACCGGTTGGGCTAAGAGTTGTCTTGTTTTATCTTTGGTGCCTCCTGGTGATATTTGAAATTATATATATATATATATATATATATATATATATATATATATATATATATAGCAATAAAAAAGTAACAGAGATGGATAAAAATAATAATAAAATAATCCCGCTTCCAATCAAGAAAAACTAGCCGTTGAAATTGCCCGACCGGTTTCACTAGCTGCCTGCTAGCTTATCAAGGGCTACTCATTTAATGAAACAAAATTTGATTCAGACTAGGGCAGAATTTCTACATACATGTAGGCATGAAAAATTATAACATAGACATGCAAAATTCTAATCACACAAAGAAATAGGGGAAATGAAAAAGATATCTCACGAAGCAGATTGTATTACAACAGCGCTATGCTTAATTACGGTTAAGGGTAGGTGTAAAGATGTTCATGCACTGTTTTTCCTTTATTTCTCTGTAGGACCGATCACAATTGGCTGGTAGTTTCATGATAGGCATTACATTGAATGGAGGGTCATTGTTCTTGGAACACATAGATATATGTCTGCTTACATTCAGAACACGATAGTCCTCATCCCTTACTTGCTGACGATGTACTCGTACTCTAGCACGTAGGCAGTCACCCGTCTGTCCGACATAGAGAGAAAGACAGCCCTTGCACTGTAAAATATACACAACATCACTCGAATTGCAATTCATGTTTTGTTTTACATAGAAAGTTTTGTTCTCATTGTTCTGTTTATAATTGAATTTTTGTCCCGTAATAATTGCTTTACAGCACTCACATCGGGGGTCTCCACATCTTGTTACCCCATTTATAGTAATGCGATTGTTCTTTACTAAAAGATTCCGAAGAGACGGTGGTTGGCGATATGAGCGCCTTATTTTATAGTCTTTGAATGGAGTTGTTAATTTTAGATTTGAAAAGACAGGATTAATTACATTCTCATAAAAATTCGGGTTGTTTGGATTATGTGTACATACGAAGGAGACAATTTTATCATCTTTTCTATTGTTTTGGTGTTGCTCTGATGATTTGGATTTTTCGATTGCGTCCTTAATCAATTTCTCCGGATAACCTAATTCTTGTAGTCTACTTTTCATCTCTTGTAGTCGAATTTCTTTTATGTCAACTTTTGATACCAGTTTATTGATTCTATTCGCTAAAGCATACGGTATGTTGCGTGTGGTATGACGTGGATGACATGAATTGAAAGGGACGTATGAATGACTGTCAGTGGGCTTTGAGTATATGTCCGTTTCGATCTTAGTACCTTCTCTGTATACCAGTACATCCAAAAAGTTAATCTTATCATTTTCTTGTTCAATAGTGAATTTAATTTTGTTGTCCAGATTGTTTATGTAGTCATGAAATGCATTGATATCACCGAACTCAGTCCTCCATATGATAAAACAATCGTCAATGTACCTGATCCATGAGAGGCGAAACATTGCGAATGATGATGGAGAGAGAACTTGCTGTGCACGTGTGTACATATTCTCTTCCAAGAATATTATTCGGACAAAAATTCAATTATAAACAGAACAATGAGAACAAAACTTTCTATGTAAAACAAAACATGAATTGCAATTCGAGTGATGTTGTGTATATTTTACAGTGCAAGGGCTGTCTTTCTCTCTATGTCGGACAGACGGGTGACTGCCTACGTGCTAGAGTACGAGTACATCGTCAGCAAGTAAGGGATGAGGACTATCGTGTTCTGAATGTAAGCAGACATATATCTATGTGTTCCAAGAACAATGACCCTCCATTCAATGTAATGCCTATCATGAAACTACCAGCCAATTGTGATCGGTCCTACAGAGAAATAAAGGAAAAACAGTGCATGAACATCTTTACACCTACCCTTAACCGTAATTAAGCATAGCGCTGTTGTAATACAATCTGCTTCGTGAGATATCTTTTTCATTTCCCCTATTTCTTTGTGTGATTAGAATTTTGCATGTCTATGTTATAATTTTTCATGCCTACATGTATGTAGAAATTCTGCCCTAGTCTGAATCAAATTTTGTTTCATTAAATGAGTAGCCCTTGATAAGCTAGCAGGCAGCTAGTGAAACCGGTCGGGCAATTTCAACGGCTAGTTTTTCTTGATTGGAAGCGGGATTATTTATTATTATATATATATATATATATATATATATATATATATATATATATATACATGAAAGATAAAAAACACTGGTTCCGGACTAGTTTCGATTCATCTATTGAATCATCCTCAGCGGTCACAAAGTTATAAAATTGCACAAAATTCACATTATATACAAATTTGCATCTGTTCACGAGTCAAGGTCATCAAGCATGGTTCCACTCTACGTCATCGATAATGATGTTACAAGTTCAGAAGAAGAAAATGTGATCCATTCCGTTCATTTGATAATAGATTATTGTTTTCCTTTATCATTATGGATTCAAGAATTAGTGGCTGTCTGAAACGACTAACAATAGTGAAATTATCAGCCTTAGGGCTATGATCGTGCATAGATATCTCTGTAGCGGTGGGATATCCACGCAAATGCTCACTGATACGAGTATTGAAATGTCTCTTAGTGGCACCGACGTACCGCATGGAACAGCGGTCACAACTGTATTGATAAGTAATATTCGATTTAACGCCACAAGGGACAGGATCTTTGTTATGAAAGAAATCCTTTAATTTTGAAGTTTTATATGCAACTTTTATTTCAGAATTTTGAAGACAACGGTTCAATTTCTCAATTTTAGACTGCAACTCTTTTGAGCTTTCTTGAATGAACGGAATGGACCAATAGACTTTAGTTTTATCCTCTTTTTCAGATTCGCATGCATTTCGAACAAAATATCAACAATATCATTCATCATAATTCAAAATTTGCAAGAAACCAACAGTATAATTTCGTGGAGAGACTTGCGACAGAATAATTTATTGTCATGAGGAGAGGCGCCTCTGCTCAGTCAGTAACGCAATATAGTTACGATAAGTAAGTTCGACGTTAATCAAAAATGATTCTACTTGAGAAATTTCGAAGTTGTTAGCGTAGCATGTGACGCATTCATTCAGAAGTGACCTCGCTGTATGACATGGCACACCCACCCACGTCAACAAGAGACACACACATGACACACCCACACCAGGAGAATCAGTCGATAATACTGAAGTTCCTAATTCCATAATGAGTTGTTACTACAGGTACTCATTCATGAAAATTCGACACAGAAATTGAATTGGCGGTGCTAACAGAATTGGATTGAATAGCCCGTCGGTTAAACTCATCCTCTCTGGTTAGATTGGACGAAATGACTGTCTAATTCAGTACATCGGTGATATTCTTTGCTCCCACATTCGCTGATGTCATTTTATACGCTGTTTTTAGGTAATATCGGCGGAGCTCGCCATTGAAATTTGCAAGCAGAACAATCGGATGGTTTTTAAATTGATACTGGCTAAGAATTCTTTAGAAAAAACAGTGCATTATAAATGTATGACATATGTATGTATAAACATATCCAGCCCTCACTCAGGTAATAAGCCACAGTTAATCAGAAGTCTGATCACCATAATTTTCATCCGCTTTTATCGATTTCTGCTTCATTTTAAATCATGGATTTTTCAATCAACATTCATCTCAGTAACGCACATTGTACATAAAATACTCGACTGATGTCAATATTCAATAGATTTTTCTGCTTTCCAACACAAGCATGGATGTTATTTGAACAGTTCAATGTGAACACATTGAAGTAATTTTCGACTGATTTAAAACAAATATTACATATATAATATTGACTATGATATAATGCTTCATAATCGCATAAACTTGAGATCCATGACTTCCATCAATAAATGTCCTCTGTAATATTACTGCCAAAGCGTGATTTCTGCTAAAATAGATGTTAAAAGTATATGACTATGATTGAAAATGTTCATAATCGCGCATAAAACTTGAATTGCGCCTCCAACTAAACTTTGGAAGATTAGCTTTTATATGATGCATGTACATTATATGGCTCGTCTACATGTAACACTATTGGAGGGTACGAGAACCGATTGAGTAGTGACTAAAGAAAGGTGGTCCGTTATTATAGACAACTCTGCAAGAAATTCATGCATGTAATTGCAACAGGCGCGTTCCAGTGATTGTCAAAAGAGGTTTGCAAAATGCACTATTGAGGAATTGTCTATCTTGCATCTCGGACAGTTTTCCACATGGAAGACGATGCATATTTCTGAATAAGTTTAGGAAAAAGGTGTAATCATTTAGCACAATAATATTTTAGTGTCTAAAGTTCTACGAATAACATTGAAAAAATCCCAAAATTGATCATTTTCCCAAGTTTAATGATTGAGATATTTTCTGAAGCGCATGAAAATTGCTTAAAAAATAGTGGCGGCCAATTTCAGCTGTGACGCATTGCTTTTTGCTTTGTAAATTGTACTGTTCAATATTGTAAATTGATTTGTGGTCAACCAAGCTCTCAATGAATGTAAATTGAGATTTCTTTGAATTAAATTAAAAATTGAGCGTTGAGAATACATAAACTAAAGAAAAAATATCAAAAATATGTTCGCATTTTTTTAATTTCTTTTGTTTTCAAATTATTAAATTATTTTCAATTAAATTAAATTTTAGTGACGAGACAGCTACTGAAAAGGCAGTTCCAGTTAAGCAATCCAAGAAAATTAGTGATACAAGGAGCACGGAAAGAATTGCAACCGATTACTCAAAGGAGCACGTTAAGCTGCTTTAAGACAGACCGGACAGTTTGACCGGGACAGTCCCTGTTTTTCTTGCATATCACGGGGTCCCGGCCGGTTGCCGCTATTGTCCCGGTCAGTTTTTGATGAAATGAAACACTCTAAATTTTGATTTTTTCATTTGAATTAACCTCATTATTGCGCTAAATATTCAATTTTGATATATCAGATGTGTAATATTTTAATATATCAAATTTAATATTGATTTGAGTTGCAGAGAATTCCACAACAAAATTTAAACCAATAACTCTTTTCTGAGAAAAGTACGATCCAACAAAAAATACACTTCAAACAAATGATTTGAAATGAGTTATTTGTCATTACGTGAGTTATCTTTTAAAAATTGCATTTATACAATTTCAACATATGTTTTTATTTTGAAAAGAAGTAATAATTTGAGTATATGTAGGCTTTTCATCAATGTAGGGCGTCCCGGTTTTGGTCCCGGATTCACATCTCAAAATGTGAAAATGTCCCGGTTAGAGTCTCTAGAAATCTGGTAAGTCTACTTTAAGATTATCCAATAGGACACATAAATCTAAAAGAGAGTGATTTTCAAGGAAATCATTTTCGAATCTCTCGATTTTCTCAGATTTCAACTATAAAATTTGGGGAAGAAAAGTATAGCCTCCTAATTCTTAGAAAATTATAGTCAGCATGCGAATCCAGTTGTATCGACCACTGATTGAAGACAACTTTTGTATACCCGGTAAAGACGAGACATTTTCCTGAAAAGATTATCGATTCACTTGATAAACTTGATGTTTTTTTAAAAGCGCTATGGGCAATTAAGATCTTTCGCGTGCCTGAATAATCAATTTTCACCAGTTATAAATTTGCAAGCCACTCATTAATCTGCTTTATGAAAAATATGTTGTTCAGCAATTTTGCAGTCTACCTATTTTGGACTATAACGTTCTTCAATGCCTAGCTTTTTACAAATGTTGAGCTCGAATCTCTATAATTGAAGAATTAGTGACGCCTTGTCAATGACATATGCTTTCTGCGGCAAACAAGAAGAATTGATGACCTAGCTTGAAGTTTTTGAACTTTAGTCATTTGATCTTCTTTGGTTGGCATGTTAATATACCTTTATGAGTGACTCCGCTTCCAAGAGCCCTTGAATATCGTGACAGATATAATACTACCTAAATTTTATCAATTGAACATGGAGATTGTCGCTCTCGACAACACAGCAAGTCTCATTGAAATTTTGTAATAAATTTAGATGATAGCATTTTTTGTGAATTAATGTGTAGCAATGAAGTATTTTTCAAGTGCACCTATTTTTGGTGAATTGCATTAAGACCAGTTTTGTTAGTCATCAATCGTCTATTATCATCAACGTGTTCTTAAAATGATTCTTGATAACTTTAGCGGATAGCTACCGAAATAACATTATTTCGAATTTATAGAAGATTTCCAGTAAATGTTAAATGTCTTCTGAAAATTCACATCGATAATTCATGAATAGATTAACCTAATCAATCAAAAGTGAACATTTTTGCTGCTTAATGTTGTAGTCTCATGGATTATCGAGCAAATTGCTTACCTGGAATGCGGTACATGCACGCACATTCTTTTCCTGAAAAAATAATAAATTTTGAAAAGTTATGCAGACGTTGATGCTTCAAGTCATTCATTCGATGAACTTCTTCCATTTTCGGAAGCTATTGCAGGCTAATCCAGACATGAATAATATGTCAAAAATCTGACTTTGATTTCCTCTCATTAAAAAGTTATGACTTTACATGTAGTTTCAAGGATGCTTCCTGTATGCCTTCAGGCAAATTGAGATTTGGACTTCGTCTTGTAATTACAATTTTATTTCACAATGGGTCTTCATGTACTTGTCAATCCTTTATAGAACTTAATTTAACTGTGTCTTAATTTAGCTTAATTTAGCATTATAGAGGCATCAAAAAGAATTTGAATGTAAGCAAGGACATCTTATTATAGCAACAGTAACTCAGTTACTATTGATTGATATTCAGTGTGCAATGTAAACATAAGCGAATACGCACTAAATTTTCATATTCAGTCCCAGATTGAGTGTCGATCATATAAGGGGGAAGCTCCTACACCCATGCTTATAGAACATTACAGAAGCATCAAAAAGAATTTGAATGTAAGCAATGACATCTTATTATAGTAACTGTAACTCTGTTACTATATTAAGATGTCCTTGATATAATGCATATTTCAAAAGATGCCAGACATCAAAATTGTTCAAGTTTTAAGCGGCAAACCTCGAGAATCTTTGCAAATTTCAAAAGATAGTTTATTTCAAAGATGCCTGTCCCATATTGCACCATCTTAATCCTAAAAGCAAAACTTCATCAATTTTAAGATTTTGCTGTGTGTTAGTGTGGTGATTTTTAAATAGATTCCAGGGAAAGAGTAATGTGAATAAAACATTTTACAAAGTAATATTCTAGCTATATATCAAAACACTCAATTAACTTATTTTCTAAACTGTTAAATCTTTGAGGAGAGCACAAGTTTAATCCACTAAATTCTGGTTTCTTACTATCAATTTTCCCTTGTAACTCACCTAATCCAGTTGTGAAATCAATTTCGGTTGATAGCTATGCATATCACGTTTTTAACAATCAACACAAAATATTTATTTTACAAAATGTTTCACATTTCGTTTTGACAATTTCCGTCCATTTGCTCACTCATAGTGTGGTCTAGCAAACTAATAACACGTCAGCATTGCGGGAGTAAGCATTCGATATGACGTTATTCATTAACCGTAAGAGAACTTACTATTTCAGTGACGAACGATCAGGTTGCTTGAAACATTGATTACGTTGGCATGAATCATAGCAATGAATAAGACAAAATAATAACATCGGCTATCATTTAGATTATTAAAATTCATTGATAAATCAGAAATATGATCCTTTCAATTAAGCTCGGTTACAAGCTGCGTTGCTTTGTGACCTTTTCATACAATACAACAACTCGACCTATCACATTTTGCCGTTTGACACAGCTGATAAGCACACGCAAGCTACTAGTTTTAACCAGAATAATTCGATCGAACACACCCTTCGTAATTTTGTATAAAAGTTCGACAACTCTTAGTCAGTTTGTCTCCTATTTTCTCTCCTACCACACTCTTCAGTTCTAAAACCAGTAATTCAACATGGTAAGTAATGTTGATACGTCCGGATAAAATTATTTCGTTGATTGACACTTTTTCGCTTGGTGAAGTGTTCATTGCCTGTGCCTTAACAGATCATGTGATCGAGTAGGCTGCATTTACATAGTCATGTGCAATGTCAGAATATCGCAGACTGTTTTATGAAGGCATCATAAAACCATGTTCAGGTTTAATAAACTGCACGTGCACTTAGTTTTGAAGATTACTAAAATTTGATCTGATCTAAATGGTTCAGAATTCGTGGTAGATAACACAATCAATCAGAGGATACAATCCTATCGACCGAAGGAATAAGACAATCTTCTAATAGATTCAAAACAGTACGAAGAAACATAATTACATGTCCACCATGGCTATTGATAAGGCGTGTCTGCTATTATTCCGTCATTGTGCGTATCAACATTAATAAAATAATTTGCAAGATATACCGGGGAAAAATCCTGAACTACAAAACGAAGAGGTAAAATTCATTCATTGTATTTGCTTCAAATTTACTTTATATGATACATTATGAAAAGGTTTACTTCAGGAACTAAATGCAGTTTTCTCAGGAGCATCGTGCAATGACCAATAGGTGCGCAGTGCTTGAGGTCAGTCCATATTTTTAGGTTCTCGAGACTTCTAGTTAGCAACAGTATAATCTCATTATCGACAAAGTTGACCGATATATAGAATTATAAAAGCCTAGCTTGTCATCTTTTCACGTTTATTCCTTTTAAATACTGTATTTCAATAAATACTCCCATAGGCCCACAGTATTTCATCTCTTATCCTTGTTCGTAATCTGCATTGAAGTTCTAAGTATATTCCACGCTTTACAATCAATCAAGTAGCAAGCAGCATCTACAATTAATATAAAAAATATTCTTGCAGCTTATTGACATGGTATTCTTTAAATTCATTAACATTTAAAAACATTTGTTAGAGCATGCATACACTGCATTCATCCGATGCATTTCGCGATCCCTGTTTAAGCAAAAATGTGCTTTCAACGAAAGACAACTCATAATCAAACTCAATAATCAAAATATTGCATAAATGATTAATAGTATCAGCTGGTCATCATCGAAAGCTATTCCGAAAATTCCGGATAAATACGATGATCACTGAGTACGTTGAAATAAATGCAGCATCGAAATTACTTTGCGATTGTAGAAAACCTGATATCTAGATTAAACAAGTGCTCCACTGATACAGTGCCGGTATCTGAAATACTAAAGCTAGCATGATAAATTGCTTTTGCATAGTGCATGTTCTATTTTTAGCCAGAAGTACATATAGTCTGCAAATTTCGAGATAGCGATATCATCGATAGCGATCAAATTAACGTAAGCATATTTGACCTTGGATGCATAAATTAGAACAATTTTAGAAATTGTCAGCAATAGTCAGATAGCACTGTATTGTATTTTTTCACGACTATTCGTATTGCATAAATACCTAACCATTATGATGCCCAATGACATTTAAGCCAAAACGTAAATTTGTTTATCTTCATTCGATGACATGAAATCTTTTCTACACCATGCAGTCGCAAGTCTCGTCCAGTCTACAATTAGTGCAGTTGTCTTTAAAATTCATATTTCGACATTGAGTGCATCATCAGAAATGTAAAGCTAGTACTGCTTGCTATGTTCGAATGATCAACGAGCAAAGTGTCAAAAAAATTTTTGTAATATTTTGACATAATGTTTTTCCAAAGTTTTTTGACTACCTAGTCGCATCATGCTTTATCTTATGAATAATCAAAAGAAGCGTACTTGAAGCGCTTCATTTTCAAATTTTCCCTCACCATGCCATATTATGCGGACAAATAACCCTAGGCTTCAAGAATCTGAAGTTTTGGAATGTTGATTTAAGTAGAATTCAAACAAATTTGAAATTGTGAGGGAATGACGTATAAGTGCCTGAAAATGAATTTATGTTTGCTTTCAACCACCAGAGTTATTTTCAACTGAAAATCAACTGACATTTCTTCCACATTGATTTCTATGCCATTATACTTGTACAAGTTTTCCCGACCTGTGGTTGTAGCGCATGCAAGCTTTAGATTAGTCATGCAAATTCAAAGACCATAGATAATGGAACTAATTTCAATCATATATCATCTGAGCTTGAATGCACAGGAGCGCAAGTTCGTATTTAGGTATTCATGTTCAAGATAAGGCAACCGATTTCTATAATAATGGAATTTGCTTTCCTATTCACTAACTTGCATGTATTATCACGAAACTGTGACAACTCATGAACATGTGTGTTCTAACATTGAAATCTATGACGTCTCTTTGAAGCAGACTGACTATGTTTGAAATTGCATGAGTTATCTTGAAGACTACTTCTATGCTTGAAGATGAAATGACAGAAATGAATTTGTCCAGGATAACCTGTTAAAGCTGCTGAACGGTGGAAATTTAGATAAACAGTGAAACTTTGATTTCTAGAAATCCTGTTGATTTGAGCGCCTTTTGGACAGCAAGAGTATTGTACACGCACCTTCAGAAAAATTGTGTAATCTGTCTGTCTTCATCTATCAAGTCCTTCGGCATAGTTGCCACAAATATTTATGCGCAATTAAGCTTTTGTTACGCAGACTCGACCTTGACAATAACAACTGTCACCCATCTCTGAATAGAATAAGAGGTCTGATCCGTCAGATATCTTTGTAAGTGAGTGTTAGTCAACCATAGAAATCAATATCGATTAAACGGCTGCAGTAAAAGTTTCCGACTTGCTGATCACCATACTTCCTCCAACGAGTTAAGATGACACCTGCAGTAAGTGATAAAGTTCATTTAAGTAAAATGAATTTTTCATGTGAATGTGTAATGCGAATTGATACGAGTGAATAGGTAGAATCGTGCACATGCATTTGAAATATCTGTAGTAAATTAATTGTACAGCACGCCTAAGTAATATTATTTTGATACTCGCATGTCATCATTACATGGCAATTTGATACATCGTTTATTTTGTTTTATTCCTATTGTTAGTCTTCAATTTACAATTGCAGCCGAAACGAGGAATTCTCGAAAGACTTAACAATGACGAAGTTGTTATTGGTGATGGCGGCTTTGTATTCGCTATGGAAAAGCGTGGATATGTCAAGGCTGGACCTTGGACCCCAGAAGTGGCTGTTGAACATCCTGACGCTCTACGACAGCTTCATCGCGAATTCTTGCGTGCAGGATCCGATATTATGCAAGCTTTTACCTTTTATGCCAGTGACGACAAGCTTGAAAACCGAGGCCAAGTTGTCAAAGCCACAGTAAGTTTTGCTGCTTAATGTAGACAATAATTACTAAGTAGTCATCATATTTCAAAACGTAAAATTTAAACCATTTGCGTGACTAAATTGTGCTGCGAACAAGCTCGGCTAATGTAATGCCTGCTAAAGCGAAATGATGCGCTATTGGGAATTTTGAGCTACATTTAACTATTTACCAACAAGCAATAATGAATTTGAGATTAGAAGTCACAAAATTACCCAACAAGATATTGAAACTTCAAATTGTTCTATTTATTCTATTGTTGTAACACAATAGAAAATGTAAAACTTTGTCGCATTAAGATAGTAGTTCAATTGCTGTGTGAGTCATCTTCTAATAAATTTTTCTGATTTGAAGAGATTGCATCGTTAAGCTTATTGACATTCGAAATCACATTAAGAGAGCGGATTTTAGGTAAAAAGTTCAGAGCAATTTGGCTACAAGCGACTCTAATTAGGTATGTTTAGTTAGAATTCTGATCTTGACAGCGAATTTTCATTCAAACGTTTTCGTCGATAATTTACGTAGTACATTTATGTCGAAAATTAGTTTTGGTTGCAATATTCACAAATTCTTAACGTTCAGACTTTTTGAACCTATGTATGAAATACAAAAGCAGGAAATTAGGAACTTATTGTAGCGAGTAACGATAATTACCATCTACTACACTTGGTTTACCAATTAAAACTCAATGATAAAAATGACTAAACCTAGGCCTATTCAATACTTCTGGCAAAATTAGATGAATTACCTACATTTAGAGCCCTCTCATCTGCTCAACCGGGGTCAATAACCCAACGATCAAGGAGCATCTGGATTTTTATATAGAATTCTCTGCGATATGAGTAATAAAAATGTGCGTTTCTTCCATTTCAGGGTGCAGAAGTAAACGCTGCAGCTTGTAAGATTGCTCGTGAAGTCGCTGAAGAAGGTGATGCATTGTTTTTGGGAGGGGTTTGTCAAACTCCAACTTATCTTTCCGGTGTCGGCAAAGAAGCTACGCAAGCTATCTTGAAGAAACAAATTGATGTTTTTGCTGCGGAAAAAGTTGATTTCATCCTTTGCGAGGTACGTTATATCTCTTGCGATAACAAGATTACACATTTAAATGTTTGCAATTTTTAAGATTTTTTATCATTATGTCACTTAATCAAGATGGAATTCATCAAATGCGAAATTTATTAATAAAATGTTTAGCATGCTCGTAGGGACATAAGTGAACTTATTGTACTTTCACTGTTTTGAATAAAGCTAATCACGACAAGCACGATAACGAGGAGCGACTTTGAATAAGTAAAAAAAAGAAAGTAGAGAATATATCTCGTGGAAGTAAAATGAGGACGGCGATGTCTCTACAAATTCTATCCCACCCTGAAAAGTGAATCCTGAACCGCCGCTACAGATCGAGAAAATTGGCTCAACATCCTTTAGTCATTCAGCACCGAAGAGGTATAGGCTAAGAGCTGTCAATGAATTTGAAAATTACTAAAGCATAACTTTAGAAGTCTTAAATGTTGTCTCATAACGGGAAACATTATTTCCATGGAAACAATACTATTCATAATTTGTTACTCAATTCATTCAGTGCGATTATTTTCCTTCCAGTACTTTGAACATGTGGAAGAATGTGAATGGGCAATCGAAGTAGCAAAGGCATCGGGTCTACCTGTTGCAGCCTCCATGTGCATTGGACCTGAGGGCGATCTCCATGGTGTTTCAACCGCTGATTGCGCAATTCGTATGGCAAAGGCAGGAGCAGATATTGTTGGCATCAATTGTCACTTTGGGCCAGAAGAATGTTTAGAAGGAATGAGGCTAATGAAGGAGGCATTAGACAAGGCAGGTCTGAAATGTCATCTTATGGTTCAGCCTTTAGGATACAAGACACCAGATGCTACCAAGCAAGGCTTTATTGATCTTCCAGAGTTTCCATTTGGTAAGAAATGGTTTTAGCAATGATCTGACAAATCGTACGGTACTTCATTAAGCTCATTTCATAAAGATATTTAGAAAACAATTTCTATTCATATATTTTTTATATTCATGAGCTTGATATCACAAAACTGATCGAATATTAGCAATTTATGATGAAAGATGTAGGGATCTAGATAAAGATTCACCGCAGAAGTTTAATGATTTCGTTGCATGCATGACCTTCTTTCAAATTTTATAAATTTTCACATCAAAGAATCTCCTCAGTAAGGGCAAAATGTCTACCTCTGAGATTTGAATGTTTTTGGGTTCTATTCAGTTAAGATAAATGTATCGGATAAAATTACTTTACGATTTGAAGATTCTTATAAATGAGGCCTACAGTGATAATGTAAGATCCAACAATTTTCCTTTTCATTAACTGAAAGATTTGCTTTCTCCTTTTGACCACGAAAAGGATAAATATGAAAGCTTGAATTTCCTTAGGGTAACTTCTTTCTTATAAAAGTGGGTGTTTTTGTCTAAATGTCACTTTATTATAGCCAAATATACTATTTCCAAGTGGGATGCTCATAATTCTGGTAAATATATTTTCGAAAATACACCACTTGTGATCATAAAACAGTTGAATTTTCCCCATAGTCATTTCCAATTAATGAGATCAATTTTCATAATAATAAAACTACCCTCAATTTCTAATGGTGGTTAATAGAATCTGCGATAATTTGACTAGCTTCTCCGCCACCTTTTTTACGCTCCGTTTTCAAAGACAACTCGCTTTGGAAATTCTTTTATCAAATTTTTTAGATAGCTCCATTTTTATTTTTCTATCATTATCATTCGTAATCTCTTTTGGAACCATTGTTGCCTACTGTTCTCCCTATATTCACTGAATCCTGTAGTAGTGAATGAATAAAGAAGTTATTATTATCATTAATGTTTCAGCTTTGGAGCCCCGACTTTGTACGCGATGGGACATGCATAAATATGCCCGTGATGCATACGATATTGGCATTCGCTTCATTGGTGGTTGTTGTGGTTTCGAACCATATCATATCCGAGCTTGTTCTGAAGAACTAGCAGAGGAAAGAAAGAAGAAGCCAGAAGGATCAGTCAAACATGATATGTGGGGAGGTGGTCTTCGAATGCACACCAAGCCATGGGTACGCGCCCGAGCAAATCGCAAATATTGGGAAAACCTGAAGCCAGCAAGCGGACGACCTTTAAGTGCATCCACATCAGAATCTGCCCGCTGGGGTGTCACTCAAGGAGATACTATTCTGAAGCAGCATTCTGAAGCTACGACTGATGCTGAACTGAATGAATTGAAGAAGCCAGAGAGCTAAAAGTGAACTTTTCTAACTTTCTCCTCTCGAATTGCTGTTTACATCATTTTTTGCACTACATGTAATTATTTGTTGTAATTATTCGTTGGCCAATATTTGTAATAAAACACGAAAATCTAAATTTTTCTTATTTCTGCGGTTTACTCATTCGTGGCCTATATTGAAACCGAATGATTCAAGGCTAAAAACGATTACAATAGCCACAAGTTCAGTTCTTGTAGTATAGGTTAAATGCTTATGCATGCATCAGAAGTACATTTAACATAAGTTGTTTGTGTAATCAAATTTCGATTGTTTCATGAAACGATCGAACCAAAGTTACAAGAGCAGATATATATCTAAAGGCATTTATTTTTATCCTCGGATAAGACTGTGCGGTTGAAGGTGATTGTACTGAACTGTATAGACACAGTTTCCAATGTTAATATAGGTGATAATTGCATTGGGAACTTTTGAGAAATACTTCTATCGAAAGTTTTGAATATGTTATCTAGGCTATTTTTCACGTTTGAATGTAATTGGAAAGAGCTAATATTAAAAGATGGTGGTTTTAATTTCTCTTCTGTTATTTTTTGCAATTAATTTCAGTTAACATCCGTTAACTCTTCAAGTAAAAAGGAAGAAGTTCCTTTTACCATATTACAATATTGGCTCTTTCCAAATGCATTCAAAACTTCCATCAGAGACTGAACGCTGGTGACTAGGCTTCATAAGGCATCTGTGTCACATCAAGCACTCTTTAGTAAAATATAGGCCAGCTCAAAATTTTAGTACTAAACACAATATTGATAATATTGCCATTCACACATAGGCTAGCCCAAATTGACCAAAATCCTTAAAAATCGACGACGATCTAGAGACTCAAAATTTAGGTTTGGCATCTGATATTGCATTAATTTGTATCACTGTTTCCATCTATTGAGTCGTTTCATTTATATACTACCGCAATGCCGACGCTTATAGAACTTATTTTATAAAATGCGTAATGGTTACTATTCATTATGCAATAACACTATCACGAAGAAGGTGCTTTAATGTTCCGATAAAAATCCAAAACTTAATATGGCATTCTTCACTTATTACAAAGAAAAATGTGATATCGCGTGCTTAAAAACTTGCCCGGGCCTATCGGTATATGGTTAATTCTCAATAAATTACAATTCAATAGCGTATGCTGATATGCAGGCTTATATCGTAGGTGACATTAAAACTTAGAGATGTCAAACAGGAAGATGAGTCTGTTTCATAAGCCATTTTTGTTGAAGTACGGGTGCTGATTAAAGTCCACCTAACATTTACATGTAGGCCTAGAGATGTAGGCGCTTTGATGAAATCTCAAATTTTAATATGGATAATATATAACACTTCATGGCGGGATAGACTTAGAGGAAACAAAAACTGAGACAAACTTAGAGGAAAAGAGATAAAAGTGAAGAAATTCTTTTAATCTGCTTCTATAACCAACTTTTTAAGCATAGTTTTAAAATCGTACTTTGTAAATTGCTTTCAAAGATGCCTTTACACTAGAAGTGTCAATAAGTACCCCTTGCAACGCCGCTTGGCTTTTATCCTCTATTATTTTCGATAATTCATGGCAGGGCAATTTTGTTTTATGAACTTCAAGAAAGTGAGATAGACGACATACAGTGTATACTTAGTTGGACTTTGTAACTAAGTTTTGTATACTTAGTTTGGAGGTAATCAAGAAGACATTCATCATCACATTGCAGTGTCTTTCACTCGTTAGTTGACATGATACCCTTTCGCTAAAAATCGTTTTGGAAAATTCTCAAACAAGTTCGAAGGGTACAGGTAGGCTATGTGTTGAATAGTCTACAGTTTTCTATTTTTGAGGTATTCGACTTGTACAATGAACTACTGAATGTCAGTGAAAAGCATTTGCAAAACCAATGAGATATATTACGCATAGCTGCACATTCAGACTGTTTTTGACCTCATTGCAATATGTATATACAGCATATATCATTTGTTAGTCCAACACTCACAATATTATTGGTCCATGGTGACATTTCACGTATTAGAAGAATGTGAGCGAGTTAGAGCAGAGGTTTGTGGTGGCATGTTGATTGCTTCATAATTACCTCATCAAACAGTGTCAGAGGGAAATATGAGGGGCATGAATGTACATCTTGAAGTTCGTTGCCTCATTATGATGCACATCATATGCGTGTGTATGCGTAGGTAAATGAAAAAGTGGCGCATAAAGGCAGCTTATCTCCCTAGGATTCTGAAAAATGTGATTAACATAAGAAAAAATAAATTGCATACATTCATTGAGATTACATTAAAAACATTAATGTCACAACACTTTATCACAGACAAGCGGCATATTATCATCGTGAATCAAGAAAAAATACGCAAATTTAAAAGGATGAGTCAAATGAGTCAAACTTGACTCATTCGGTCGTTCTTGGAGTAGAGTTCTGTATCTATTGGAAACTTTGTACAGAAAAATATTGGTAAACAATCTATTTTAGTAAAAGTCACGCAACATTATAGGGTGATGGGATTCATAATCACTTAATTAATTCACCTTTGAATTCAGATTACCTTGATTACCTTGACGGGGTTTTAATCGCTCCATTTGCTGGAGGAACACCTCCGCAAGTGTCGTCCACCTCTGCCGGTTGATCGCATTAAAATCAGAACCATGCGTTTGAACATGAGTGTTAAATTCTATCCTAAAGATGGCTGTAAAGCCTTGTATTTGAACATACTTTTTTACCGTGCTTTCAGATATGGTTTTTGGAGCCGCGGTTGTAGCATGATTTTTAATAGTCTTTTGAAACGTGTGTTCAAACAGGCAATGTATTCAAACCACGGCGCAATAAATATCCTTGCAATTGATGATAAGTTGATTAGCACTTTGCATTTACAGGGAGAGCAGATGACAAGTGAACCGGCAACCCTACTGATCCAGAACGCGAAGGTCTAGAATGCTTTCAAGAATTTAAGTAACTGTCAGCAAATATGAGTAAAATGATGTGAACATGCAACTTAGTAAACTTATGAATATCATGTCACCGACATTACAGCAGCGTTTGTGGTTGACGACACATTTAATGTGCTGTTGCTCAATTGAATAGAAAGGATACTAAATACAAAGACGAAAAAGAGACCAAAAAATATTAAAAACAAAATAAACCAAATAAGCAAGAAAACGATGTTCTTTTCTTGATTATTAAAACACAAAGATTTCAAAAACTTGGTTTTGAAATCCCTAAACAGGACCAGCTAACTTTAATTCATGTCTGTCAGTAAATCTAACTCGGCTTCTTAATGAATCCATTCTTCTCGTGCTAAATGATGCTTTTTCGCAGGCTTGATGTATGTCATGAATATGGAAATATCGACATGAAATTTCAATGCAAGAGATACAAATTCTATACTATTTTGCATGTGCAGCAGAAGCATACGAAGCACGGTATTTTTTCTGCAATGATTACCTTGCCCCTCAAAAGGGCTACGTCCGTTGCCCTTTGAGAAATTTAAAACTAGGTAACCACAATTCTGTATCTCTATTACGTAATTGCTTGTTATAGAATCAAACTGACAGATTTCGAGAGAAATATAGCGGTACAAAATATGACTCGGTATATTCTGTCTAAAGTCACAAAAAAAGTCCGATATGATTTTGTCTGCGTCAATCATATTTCTTTTTAAAAAGTGACGAAGAAAAGTTCAAGCATTCAATGCAAAAATTGGATTTTGACGAAGTGCTCTTCAAGAAACACTAACTGTACTCATTTATATTACATCTTCTGTGTCTTTATGCAGAAATCAAATCTTATCACATACCAGATGCATTGACACATCGTTCATCGAAAGATTGTCAGTTAAAACACTGAACAACTCGGGGAGCATACAGGATATGCACAACAATCACTTCAGAAGCCAAAATATTTCTCAGCCAACGTTCTCAGACAATGCTGAAATTACTCGTAACCCATTTTTACCCGGGCTATTCTGAGCTACGAAAACCCGGGAGGCTCGTGGAGTTCTTCTAATTTTGATGTACCTATGATTCAATCGTTCTCAAAATCACAGTGAAATGCAATTGGCGTATGGCAATTGGGGTCGTTCCAATGGCAGTTTATGCCAACTCAGTATCTTGTTGCTGCAAATAGCCATTCAAAATTTGAATTCCACTTTCTGAGTCTGGCTGACTGATGTTCTACAATCTCTAGATCTTAGGTTTTATTATAAATTTGATAACTTGCATTAAAACTGAAGCTCTCTGACAGATAGCCTATCTACAAAATTATCTCTACCCGATTAATCAATACCACACTTTATTTGTACATGGTTGAAGCACAGCATTACACATCAGAACACTGATTAAATCGTAGACAAGACATAAGTAATCTTGAGAATCTACTGCAAGTCTACTTTAAAGTACTACTCTCCGATTGTATGTAACACCACTGAAGAAGCCTTATCGGCACAACATGTCTAATACTATATCAATTCGCCTTTTGCGAACTCGAGTTCGTGGTTATCAAGACGGGGACAGAGTGTGTGACATGCACCAATAAATGTTTGGTCGACCTTCTTGCTACATAGGCATTTCCAAATTTTGATTCTTCGGGTCTTCATCAACCATATTTTATCGAACATAGCAGTAGGCATTTACCGCTTCTTCAATCAATTTTGTAATTGCGTTATCATGCATCAATAAATTCATTGATCTAGACCAAAGTAAGTATATAATTCAACACTTTGCTTTAGATTAGTTAAGGAAGCATTAGCAAATTGCTCATTGGGTTAGGTTCATAGCGTGTGCATGAATGTAAATCAGGCATTACATTTTTATCATTCACTTAAATGCTTTCAATACGTAGATATCATCAAGGTGACCTCCTTACACATCAACACAACATGTATGATTCGTACAAATCGTGTACTACGAGAATATTCAGAGCTATTACATAGGATGAGCCATTCTTATGATGTGTGGGAAGTCCCACAGGATTCCCAAAGAGATTTGCTGTTACTTTGGTGTGAAAAATCGCGTCACACAGCAACTGTGCCGCATCGTTGCTATACATGATCTCAGGTGTGGGCATCCGCGCATAGGCTAGGCGTTACACGCAGATGACACACTTCTATTCCGTGCAATTATCTCAAATGTTGAACGATTGAATAGGAAAATAGCCTGATTTTTTCTTAATCAAGCAAATTTCATTGAGCAATCGCCATGCAAAAAGTTGCGCGATTCCTGGTCATTGATGAATCGCGCGAATGATTCCGCCGTGCGATTAATTTATTAATCGAGAGCAACCGATTAACTGCGCCCACCAACTAGAGAGTGTCGATCGTAAACGAACATTAAACGGGAATATTCACACATATGAACACTGAGCAATAAGCGATGGCTATAACAAACATTGGTAGACCGCAAACATAT
Source organism: Prostheceraeus crozeri (assembly GCA_907163375.1). NCBI lineage: Eukaryota > Metazoa > Platyhelminthes > Polycladida > Euryleptidae > Prostheceraeus > Prostheceraeus crozeri. Next base: position 52,603 of record CAJQUW010003998.1, read on the forward strand.
AGTGAAAGCCTACATAGGAATTTTTGACAGGTGTCTTTTTTGCGACAGAGTGACCATTTTGAAGTAGGCTGTGAAGTATTTATGTTCAACCGTGTCTCTACATGTTGATGGACTTCCTATTTCTTAAAAATAGCACTATAAGAAACCAAACGAATGAAAAATCCTCACATTGAACCCCAAATACCAACTTAGAGTCCAGGATTATGTTCTCACAAATGGAACACGTGAAACTCGCCAAAACAGCGAAATACATGCACTTAAAATTATTTGTAGTAAAAATCGAGTCTTCACGAAAAGCAGCTGACTGAAAATATTGTGGGGACAATAAGGTCCTTCAGGACTTAAACTAACAGTTAAAATTTCAATAGATATATTGATAAATATTCATCCCTACTTTTGTGAAACTTACTGTACTTAATCACGATTGTCTACAGCGTGAAGTTTAAGCATATAGTTCTTTTGAAATGAATGTGCATATTTCCTGAGAATGCTTCGGATAACATGTATACATGATGTAATGCAAGCTTAGGTTTGATTTTACTTGATGTAGATTGGTTGCTTAGTGTTATAACAGCGAACGGTAAAAGCCGAATATAAGAAACATCGAAATTTCAATACAGCGAAGTATAAAAATAACGAACTATGCAAAGCTCGAGAGTTGTGCAGAACTAAGTAGGCCTACATACTCGTAATAATATCTCATCCCTAACAATTTTTCTTTAGTCTGCCTGTAGTTGTTGAATTTTTATATTAATGTGTTTTCTTTAAGGGAACAGTAATGCAAAAGTTGTACCCTTAAAATAATCCTGTAGCTAAATAAAGTAGTAGACATGGTCAATAACTAGGTTAAGTGAACTAAAAATCCAAAGTGAGTAAAAGAGAGAAAGTTTGAAAAACACAAGCTGATCAACAGCCGATTTGTTATAAAAGCAAAGAAATAAAGACAACGTCGTCATACTGTTAGAAAGAAACATTTCGAGATAGAATTACGATTACGGTAAACTACATTATGGTAGTTTTATGGAAAAAGGTGTCATGTCTCATGAATCATTAAAGAATTAAGAGAGAAATGAGAAGAACCTATGTAAACTGTACGTATAGGCTGGTAGCAGACGACAAAAACTTACTAATCAGTGGGTTAAAGAGCACCTATATGCTAATGCAACCAATTGATTCAGGCATATGTAAATTTTTAAGTCAAATAGTGTGCATAGAGCGGGCTCTATTCTTTACTTGAGCGAGCATTAGCCAAATTTTCGAAACAGTAATTTCTAGGTGGCAACTCAGAATCAAGCCTCAAAAATGATAGAAAAAAGGCTACTACAATTTTAAAGAGCAATAGACCTATACCGAAGATAGCAAAGAAAAGTCATAAAAGTTACAACACGCAGTCGGTGACTTTCTTCAAGGACTCCCATTCCGCATCTCTGGAGTCAAATACGGCCTTCGGATCGTTGAATGCTGTGCAGAAGTTTCACTGAGATGGAGATATTGGACATCAATCATTCTGTACGAACAGAGGTGCAGCACATCCTTATCCTGGGGGGGGGGCGTGGGGATGCCCATAGGTTTTTCTGTGGGTATGGGGTGGTGGGCATTCAAATATCAATCCCCATCATATGGCAACCCTGTAAAAAGGACATTTTTGTGCATTGATTGATTTTTTAATATAATGTTCAATATGCTTGATGGTGTCCTGGCAATTATGTTTCTTAGGCTACTTGATTTTTTGTTATAAGCTAGTTTAAAGTGTGATATAGATAATTGGCAAACATTCGATACAGATGCCACTTCCCGATCAATGCAGCTACCCTGTGGGAACACATCTTGCTAATATCAACAGATTATCTGGCGAGGTAGTGATTTTGTGGATAATTTTTTTAAAGGTTCATTTTCGTGTAAAAACTATCTCCGCATGTGAAAATGGTCATAATTTATCCAAAAACATGTGTAAAATTAAAAAACGACAGGTGGCGAAAAAGTTGCTATAATTGGTTGGTAGATATTTGGTTACTAATGCGAGCTGATTTTTCGCCAACCGGCGAAATCGTGGATATTGTAGCAACTAATTAGTGGTAAGTAGTAATGTTCGTATATCACCTTCACATGAAAATATATTGTATACTCAGTCTGATCTGATAAAAAAGGATCTTTTTTTTATTCACGAAGGCTTAAACTAAAAAAAGTATTTATCTTCCATAAATGTCGCAGTAAATACTATGATATTATTCAAATATTTATCATTGTTGTAAATTATTGAATGTCAAGAGATGTTATGAAAATTGATATATGAGGATTCTCTATATTCTTATCATTATCAAAGAATGATATTCTGCACTTATTTCTTAGATACATTAGCCATATGTGGGGGATAGTGAGGAGGTGAGGGAGAGAATAGAGCCTCGGCTGTAGAGGCGGATTACTAAAAAAAATAAGAGAGAAAGTCAAAAGTAAAAGCTGACATATAGAGCGCGAATTGTCGCCGGCGAACTTCGCCAGCGAATATTCCGCAAATATGACTGAACTTTAGCATGATATTCTGCAGCTGACATTCGCCAGTTTTTCGCAAGATTCGTTCCCACAGGGTATGCATCACTTCCTGGTGAGTTCGATTACTTGTGGAGAGAAGCCATTGAAATAAATTTCTATAGATTGTCCGGACATTGGATCAGTTTTTGTCGTTTATTGGCTCTACTAGGAGAGATTTAAATAATGAATTCTAACGCGTTTGAAACACTTTTTATATTAGATTAAATTGCGTTTTAAACGCATCATTGATCCACTTTTAAAAACATTCAGTTATGAAAGACGAAAATTTTGAAAAATGGAATTTTTCTTGCACACACTGAAAAGCAAACTTATAAGCTTATTCTAGACAAAGACAATTGTTGCAAAAAAGTTATAAGCTTGGAACATAGCTTCTATCACCATTGATCCACCAAAAATTAAATTGATGCATTTCAAAAGCGAAATAAATAATTAAAAATGTCCACTTTGATGCTTGCATCTCCCGACGGGATGATCGTAGCCTGACATTCCTGGTATCGGTCTGCATAAAGTCCTACTCAATGTTGCTAGACCCGCGAAAAATCATTGCCTTAACTAAAATATCCTCTGACATTTGGGTTCATATGGCCCATGCGATGGAATAGGCCAAATTAAAAATAATAGGCCCAATTTTTACCAACAGGGTCACTTCCTCTAAGTCTCTATCTCCTAAAGTACGAAGAATGACGAAAATGCATAATAGATGCAGAATAAACAGCCGCAACAATTTGAGCGAAGTCATGAAGTGTGCCACATTTATTTTCGAAATGTCGATTTTTGCGGAATGACTTTACCAGCAATTTTCATCTAGGCCTATGTCATTCTTCCTAAGAGAAAGCAATGCTATTGTCGATTGCTCAATTCAATTCTCTTCAATATGCTAATTATAGTTAAGTTATGAATAGCATTTTTAGTGCTTATGAACTATATAAGCTTATTTAGTCAAAATCAAGTTGAAGACGTACGGTTTCTACGGTCACTGAAAATTGAAATTGGCGGTTACCTGGTAGGCCTTAATAAGAGTTACAATTTATTGAAGGACTGAACATATCGGCATAAGGATTTTACCAGTAAGACTATGACCGGTCAGAACAGATCTGTAGGGATAACAGTTGCATGATGCTATTAAGAACCAAGATAATAGAATTTCCTTCAGAAGTTAATTTTATATATGCAGTCTACCAAAACTATGACAATCGAATAGCCAAGAAAACATAGGCATGCTCAATTGTTCATGTGATAACAGCGATGCTTGCAATAATTTCGTTGGACAAATACAAACCACATCTCAATTTATCTGGTTTAGCCCTGCCTCCTTTTCTTCACATTTCGGAAATTGCTTTTTATTCAAAACGCAGAGTTTCATTTGAAGATTTATTACTTTTACGTATATTGGGTACAAACGCAAATATTTCTTGAAACAAACTGCTCAGTGACCAAAATACGATACAAAAGTTGATAAAGATATCCAACAAGCTTCCATATAAGCTACAGAAAATGATTGTCCAACAACCGTTCACCAACCCATGCCAAACAACAAGGTCCATTATAAATAAAAAATGTACTAAAGCTGAACAAAATAAGTAAATCACAACATAATAGTAGAACGTTTATATATTAACGTCAACATTTAATTTTTGATGCCTTTTGTGCGCGGATTTTTTCCAATGATGTTCATTTGATGTTCACATTAGTCATTTAAAAAGAAAAGTTATTTTCCGCTAAGGCAAGATTCCATCTCCATGAATTAGTACAAATTAACAAATAAGTAAGTAGTAAGTAACAAGTTAAATACTAGGATGTGAAAGCAGCACAGTTCACTCGAACTATGACAAGTAGGGATTGCTCAGTTATGAATCTCAAGTTTGGTGTTCAGGCATAATTATAGCAAATTTCACGATACCTGCTTGCTACTGAATTGATCTAAATAAGTAGTGCGCAATTCAATAGAAATTTAAAAAGAGTGTCGATAATAATGCTGGTTGCCGCATACCAATTTTTTTTGCACACGGAGATGAGATCGAAAGCGTACGGATGCAACGTCTTTATTAGAAAAACAATGCACAATTGTCAAAGAAAGCCCTGTTCACTGATTGTACGTCGTTGATTCAACGTCGCTGTCAATCGGAATATTTACGGCGATTTCCCACCCATTGCTTTCACTTTCAGGGTACAACAGGTAAAAATTCCACCTGATGTAAACGATGACTTCAAGACAATTTCGTTGATATTATTAGAACGGTGATCCATCAGCTGTATGGTCATTGAGATCTGAATTATACTGCCGAGATCTCGCCCAGCTTGTCTCTCTCCAAAGGAAGTACATGGTAACACCAGACAACACACTTGACAAGAAGCCAATAACCTGCAAAAACCAAAGGGAATGAAATGCATTAATAAGCAAAATGTGCTATTTGGAAACAGATGCTGTTGGCATTATCATGGATGAAACAGGGATCTAAAACGTGAAAAATTTCAAATTAATTCACTGAGTGAACTTGGAGACTTAGATAATGGAGGCTGTTTTCATCGGGGATAATAATAATAATAACTTACGGTACCTGTGATCAAACGCATTCCTACTCATCGCCAAGTACATGAAAACGCCCCGTCCCCTTCGATTTCTGCTGACATCACTTCTCCCATTGTCTAACTTTCACCGTGCCTTGATATCGCATTGTCTCGCATGTTGCTGCTCCTGTCATCCTGCTTCTCGCAACATTGATGGCCTCTCATCGCATCAAATACACCAGCAGTGCACTCTTGCAGCTTCGCGAGCACGAGCCGAAATTAAAGAGGGCAGTCAAACGTATGGTTTGGTTACATGGAATTCCACGCCGAGAGCCTCAGCCTGCCGCCCAATGTGCATCATTGTCACAACGCGATTTTCCCAACACCGCTGATTCCATCGTCAGTCATTATCGCCATATGTCGACGCATTCTAATCCTAAAACATCCGCTTCGGCTTCCCCTTTTGTTGGACTTCCCATTCCTGTGCTGCTCACCAGTCGTCGTCTTGGAGACAGGAATTCCCAATCTCGCAACAGGATTTCCTACCAAAACTTCTCTCTCTTCGATCGATCGCAATCTGGTCCGGTTTCGCCACACTACTGTGCTACGTCCAATTCAGTGTCCAGAAAATCATTTCTCTTATATCCTACTGTGGAAAGCTCTACTCAACGCAAGTCAAATAGAGTGATCCTCCCATCTATTCTGCTGACCAATGCACGATCGATTAGAAACAAATTTGACGAACTTCAACTTCGGATTAAAAGTGAAAAACCTGGTCTGGTGCTAGTCTAGTAACTGAGAGTTGGCTGGATGACACTACAGATAGCTCATGGTTGCACATCAATAAGTATCAGTGTTTTCGCAAGGATCGTGACCAACTTGGTGGAGGTATCGTAGCATACCTTTCGGATAATCTGAAGGTGTGTGAATGCCACTGTCCCATATTGAAGTATTCGACTTTAAAGACGGAATTTCTCTTACTTATCTTGCAACCATCTAAATCGATTATCACTATGTACCATCCTTATTGGGGAAATTCTCGCTACCACGATGTGGCAATAGATGAACTGGCAAACATCGTTTCTCATGCGAGAAATGTACATTCGACGTCAAGGATTTTACTTTGTGGAGACTTAAATGGACTTGGACATTCTGTTGATCGCATTAATGCTATTTTGGGAACAGAAAGTCTTTTCACTTTTCCTGCTCGAAACTGTTCTCAATTGGACTTTATCTTGAGTGACTGCGAAAATTTTTACTTGGACTCGAGTTTGCTACCACCCTTATCCAGATCCGACCATTCCGTCATTGTATGTCGGGCTGTTGATAATATTCCTCGCCCTAAAGTGATCAAAGTGCCGTTTCGTCAGAAATCTCCGGCAAGTTGTGCCAAATTCAGAGAAGAGATATCCAATGCAACCTTCTTGAATGATGTCATGATGGAATTTAATGTGGAAATTGCAGCAGAACAACTTCTATGCAATTTGAAAAGTCTGTATGATATACATTTTCCTATTCGGACTATCAGGCTTCGTGACAATGATAAGCCATGGGTAAAACCATCACTCAAGCTGTTGATCAATGCTCGAGATCGTGCTTACGCAAATAGAAAGACTCTAAAGTACTTGCGACTTCGGGAAGCAGTTATTATTCATGTTCGCCATCTAAAGGAGGATTATATTAAATCTGTTACGGCCTATAAATCTACATATTCGACATGGAGATCTGTTGATGAGTTGACGAACAGGAGAAGGAAAATAAATCCAGTTGATGTAGACCTGCTACGTGACGTTTTCAGTCAGAATTTTTCTGATTCAGTCAATGGTGAGTTCTCGCCATCACTTCAAGAATTGCCATCTTCTCCGTTGACAGTATCGATACAGGAAGTTCATAATGTGATACGGCATTTGAAGAAGGGCTCGCCTGGCCCGGATGGTATACATTACTGGATACTTCGCGATCATGCGGATATTCTCGTTCCGGCAGTCCACCATTTGATAAATTTGAGTTGTGCGTCTGGAACCGTACCTAGTGTTTTAAAGAAAGCGAACATTACCCCAGTACCAAAATGCAATCGTCCGTCAATCACTGAATATCGCCATATCTATTTTACCTGTGATATCAAAAGTATTAGAGAAAATTGTGTACAAGAACTGGCTTAGCAAGCTACCTTCTACTATTGGACCTTTGCAATTCGCTTTTGTTCCCAGGAATGGACAAGGCACAGTCTGTGCTCTAACATACATGTTACACCATATTTTGTCGTATCTGGATACCCCAGGAGCAGTGAGATTGCTCATGCTGGATTTCCAGAAAGCTTTTGATTCTGTGCCTCACCTTGTCATTGTGCAGTCTCTTATCAACAAAGGAGCATCCAAGGAGATAGTAGTACAATGGACTACTTCTTATTTATCTCAGCGACAACTCCGTGTGAAGAGCGGTATGAACTTTTCCGATTGGTTTACGGTCCATAGTGGTGTCCCGCCGGGAAGTGTGCTGGGCCCCTTACTATTCGCATTCGCCATGGATAGTATAGAGGCAAAATATGGCAACTCAATTGTGGTGAAATTCGCCGATATTGTATCGCTCCTTCATTTTCTTAGGAGTGCAGCCGAAGACCACCTTGCTGACGAGTTCCAACACATCAAATCGTGGGCCACTGTGCATGGTATGAATATTAATTGTTCCAAGACAAAAGTCATGAATTTTTGTACGACACGCTCTGTTCGTCTCGGAAATCTACGTGATGCATCCTCTGAAGTTATTACTGAAGCTGTTCGGGAAGCCAAGGTGCTAGGTGTGATTCTTGACGACAAGCTTCATTGGCAAAGTCATATGGAGTACAGCCTTGCCAAGGCCAGAAAAAGGATTTATTGCCTTTACTCCTTGAAACATGTTTCGGCTAATCCCAAAGTTATGTGTATGGTGTACTGTGCTCTAATTCGCTCAGTGTTGACATATGCGTACCCTGTCTGGTGTAACATTAGCGATTCACGTTTTTATCGACTCACTCAGCTGGAAAAGAGATTGAATAAGATATTCAATTTTACATGCTCTACTGACATAAACACCTTTTGTGACAACTCAGCGACCACAATGGCTTTAAAAGCCAAAGGAAGTGATCATCCTCTCAATTTTATTTTTGACAAGGCGGCCATGAGACATAGTACAAGACTCAAAAAGTCACATCGACGTGTGAAAGCGAAAACTGTCCGTTTTAAGAATTCATTTATTAAGTATGCATGACCCTTTCTTTTATTATGTTTTGTGATGAGCTGATGATTTTGTAACGCAACTTCTGAATCTGCTGTAAGAAGTTCGAATAAAGCTACGATTATTATTATTATTATTAATAAACGAGGAATTACATTAAGTTTATTCACTCCCCATCAAATGATACCAAAAACCAATAAAAACACACAACAGTTGATACTAAGATTACCATGATATATAAACTTCTATCGCTAGTTTCTATCATCGAAAGTTAGATCAAATACGTCAAGAACCACTATAATGAGAAATTTTCAAAAAACAAAAAACATGTACCTGTATTTCTATGTTAAAAAACTTATCTTAAAACAAGCAATGTTTTTGAACCCTAATCGAAATAAAGGAGGCGTTGGAAGCTAAAGGGACGCTTCCAGAATATTTCAGAACAGAATGGATGAAAAGGGGGCGCATGTAGAATCCAAGGGGGTGGCCGTCAAACTAATGAGGCACCGCTGGAATCTAATGGGCGCTTGTATAGCCTTGAGGGGCAACGATGAAGACCAAACAGTCGCCAGAGGAAACTAAAAGGGCGCCCATCGAAACTGCTAAGGCGCAGCTGCGCTGAGAGCTATGGGGCGCCTTGGAAAGCTGCGGAGACACCTATCGAAACTGAGGAGGCGTCGCAGGAAGCTAATTGTAACTCATTGAAGCCAAACAGCTCATCGTTAGCTAAGTAGGGCCTGTAGACGACTGGAGGCCAGGGGGCGCCTAGCGAAGCTATGGGTGTCTACTGAAACTAAGAAAGCACTAATTGAAGCCAAGGATGCGGTAGTGAAAGCAAGGAGGTGCCTATGAAACCTTTAAGGGCACCGGTAGAAGCGCCTTAAGAGGAAGGGGGGAAGCCACCAATGAAACTTTAGAGATCTCCTGAATCTTGAAAGGGCACTGATGGAACATAAGGGGCACCATTTAAAACTTCTGGGTGAGCTAATGGGAGCTAAGGGAGCACTAATGGAAACAAAGAGGCTAGTATAACCTTGGAGGGTAGCAATGGAACATGAAGGGCACCCCAGCAATCTGGGGGAGCGCATATGGAAGAAGCCAACAGAAGCCAAGGGGCGCCAGTATTAACTTCGGTGGCGCACGTGGAACAAAGAGGCGTTGCCGGTGGATTCTAGGGGGTGCAGGGTGGAGCTAAGGAGCCGCCAGTGGAAGCTATGGGGCTCCGGTTGGAGCTAGGGAGCCGACAGTGAAGCTATGGGCCGCCGCTTGGCACCACTGGAGCCAATGGGGCGCCAATGGAAGTGCATAAATCCATCATCGCGAGGGAAAGTGCATCAGTGCATAAATGGTGGTTGTAGCTCTTGGATCTAGTAGTATATTGCAAGAGCAATGTTCTTTTTGCTCCTCTTACACATTTTCTTCACTATTTAGGCAAAGGGGGCAAATTCGGAAATTCAGCAAAAGCTGAAATAATCACATCCTTGGAGTAAGCTCAAAAGCTGTTTTGATATGTGAAGTAGGCCGACTGCGATGTAGAGAACACGATATTCGCAAGAAGTTTACTATGTCGTATGTTTGTGTCAAACACTTTATATTTGCTGGCCGCGCAGGGTTGGGTGTCTTCAGGAAGAAATTAATTTCCTTCAAAAAGTAGAGGAAATTAGTTTTCATCGGAAGAAATTCATTTCCACACTTGGTTGTTGAAGTTCCTCCTGCAATCAATTAAGTGAGCATATCAAGTTTCTCATTGTATATACCGAAGCATTTCTTTTTTAAATCAAGTATGAATTTATCAAAAGAAACAGGCGTATTGCCAGGCATGGATACTCAGGACATTCGATGAACACAAGGGCGACTGTGTATCTGCAGGCGAATGTTTATCTAATTGTGCTGCATAGCGACTTTGACATCTATATTAAAGCTGAAGATTTATTTTAGCTGTGCCATTTGTGATTATGTAAGTATCTTATCAAATGGAATGTTCAGAACAAAGTTTTTTCTCTCCTTCTAATTCCTTCCGAGGTAAAATATTTAAAAATTAAAAAATCACAACGACGCTTCGTGTCAATGAAACTTCAAGGTTGGACAGTGCAGTATCTCCGGTGATATCTTAAATATCAACTGCAATGAACTCGAGTTGCGTTCACTATCGGTCAGAAAATCGGTAGTTCACGTTTACGGCTAATGGTGGGTTTAATCTGTCAATCTGGCGAGCTTCACTCAATGTAAAGTCGACAGCATTCTCACGTTTGTCTTCAACAAGAAGTCATTCTGTCTTTGTGGAAAAGCTTTTCAAAGTTCCCAAAGATCTGCAGAATATATTATCAAAGATGAACATCAAATGTTGAATGCATAACTATAGTAATTATCATTAACATAAAAACAATGAAGATAAAAAAATCAAAATAAATGTTTGCAAAACCACTATGAATATCATCATAAAGTTTAGTACCTAAATCAATGATTAATACTTATATGTTGCACTATTAGAAGCATATTGTAAATGAAATTACAGGGAAATTCAAAGTCACCATGGACGGGGCTCAACTGGCTCTTCAAAGCTGATCACCGATGATGATTTGAAGATCCTCTTCATCTTATGCACCTGGCAACAAACGGCAACAAAATGCTAACTTAAATACTTTGAGAGGTCCGAAGCAATTTTTAATCGGTTCTAGATTTATCCAAAATTTATAAAAACTTCAATTGAAGCCAAGACAGAAAGTAAATTTTGTACCATTGATTTGAAAAATTTCCCTGAAATAGAGTAACACTTAGGAATTCCATGACACCATTTCAAAGCTGCAAGATCTCGCCTTTTTAAGAATGATTTTGCAAAATGTGTTGCTTCAGCATTGAAGGCCATTGATAAATTCATGAATTCGCCATCTTTACTTATCAACCACTCATTGGCCTTTTGCAACTATTGTTCATGATTCAGCCTCTCTCCTCGGAATTTAGGATGTAGCGTACATGCAGCAAAATGGAAAAGTGAAATAACTGCTTAACACAATGCATGGTAGCATCGCGATAACCTAACTTTGGTTCATCAAAGATCGAAGAAAATGTTGCATGCAGCTGCCAGAGTAGCAATGTCCTTTTCGGTCAAGTCCATGTCTGCCGAACTTGGCGCCAGCTGTGTTGAAAGTTACATCATCCTCCGAATGCTCAGAGTAGGTTCTTCATGCTTCTCACAGTGTTCATCAGGATTGCTTCTTTTATGTATTTTTACGATGAACTTTCTTTGAGTTGCTACATAATCACAATGCAATCTCATTCGAAGCATCTTAAATCGATTGTATTGAAGAACTCAACGTTATGGTGCAACTTTCGATGATGCTATGGGGAAATCGACAGCCTTTTTAAGATTATTCATTTATGAACGTCAACAATGAAGTATTCTACTAAATGCAATTTGATTATTTATGTCATTATAATGAAACACAACACTGCCATTGCAGCTCCAATACACTTATCTGAATTTCTTCCAAAATTCCAAAGAAACAGTTTCTTCCCAGATGGAAAAACCGGGTTTCCGCGGAAAAGTCTCCTCTTGGAAGAAGTTGCCTACCTTATTTGGAAGCAACTCAATTTCTTGTGCAAGTATTCTCACTAGAAAGCCGTTGCTAGACAGACGAATTTCTAGCCCACTGCTTGTAATCTGCTACCACTGTGAACAAGGGCGCTATCAGCAAATCTGCATTGCACTTATCAATTACTGATGTCTCAACTATAATTTAAAAAACATGTCATCCTTTAGAAGTACTTTTAAAATACAACACGGTTTGAACAGGCATGCTCGAAATCAAGTTTCAAAACCACCTTTGAAACAATGCACAAAAGTCAGAGTTTAGTTTTATAAGAAGTTTAAAAACATTTTTTACAACTTTTCTTTCAGTCCCTTCGATAATGCATCTACAGGATGGACCAAAAGCTTCTGACCCCCCAGAGCTTTTTAAGCAAAACAGAAATTCGTCGGATAAAAATCTATTTAGTATCCTTGAATGCATATAATTTCTGTGTAGAAATAACACAAAATTGAACGTCAAAAGTTGATGTTTCGTGCTCTTGCCTTCATTTATCAGACATTCGGAGATATGAGTAGGGAACCTTTCGACTAACGATTTGAGATAGGACGGTTCCGAAGAATCCCACTCATCTTTCACTCCAGCAAAAAGCTGCTCTCTGTTTCTCGGTCGTGGATACTTGAACCACTTCACGTCAGTCTTTCCAAACAGCAAGTTCAACATCGTCCAAAACAGTGAGGGTTTCCTTCGCTGTATGTGCTCGTGTACCATCCTCCGTAAGAATTGCCTTCTGCGGATGCGGGACGATTCCACGAACATGTAATGAATCGAAGTAGACAGGTAAGATTTTGTTCCTTTAGAAGTCACCATTCACCGATCTTCCACTTTCGACCACATGAAATCCGTTTTGCCGTATCGAGTGATACCGCACGCGACCATAACTTTCTAAGGAAACTTTGGTACTGGGACACGAGGTATGCTTGCTGGTGAGCTGGATCGAATTCGGAAGTTTTGTCTTTTTGGCTTATGAATCCAGTTCCATTATACTTTCATCAGTCCACAAAACATGGGAACAAGTATCCACGACCGAGAAACAGAGAGCATTTTAAAAAATGAGTGAGATTCTTTGGAAACGTCCATTCTCAAATTATTGGTCGAAAACTTCCTAATTTTGGAATGTCTGAGAAATGAAGGCAAGAACACGATATATCAACTTTTGACGTTTACAGTTTAAACATTGTCATTTCTACACAGAAACTATATGCATTCATGGATACTAAATAGATTTTTATCCGACGAATTTGTTTTTACTTAAAAAGCTTTAGGGGTGAGAAATTGTTGTCCATCCTGTAATTAATTGACACCGGAAACCCAACGCTCTTTAGAAAAAATGCGCTAATTGCGCTTACGTCAAATAATGTGTTTACTGGGGTAATGAACTTCACAGCAAAAAAGTAAAATTAGTGACTATCAAATTCATCTAAACACATGACAAAAATGTTATAAAAATTCTTAATATTTATTAATTTATTAGATGTATGTGAAATTACGCAACGCACGTCATTCAAAAATCTATTTTCTGCATTAGGTTATATTTCCTAAACCTTAGTTCAGCATTAACTCATCAATGCCTGGAAAGAAAATTCTCTCATCCTTTCCTGATTTTTATACTATAAACACATTATATAGAGCATTACATCATATCATTGTCGATTTTTGACATTATAACATAGAAATCGGAACCGTGGATTATAGTCTACCATAGGCAGAGCCACTATAGTCCACGCTAGGCATAAATGGGTTAATCTCAGATATAACTCGCTTTCTATGACAGAGCCTCACTCAAAATCGGAATAAGTGAGAATTTAAGTCATTATGAATATGTCATTATTATCATTATGTAGAAGTGGACATTTAACGAACCATATGTTAACGTTAATATATTCTCTTCCTTTCAACAACAACGATTTTCCCATAGTTAGATTTGCTGAATATCAATTCTTTCATTCAATGCTACAGCTGGTCGTTTCATCATCACGCTAAATTATTGCTATAAAACTTAAACTAACGATATTGCACGATCAGTTCAAACATTCCCCAAAGACAGCCACTCCATAAATAGACAACAAGATTTCATTGAACAAATAGTGATAAAATGAGTAGGCTTTTCCGGAGTTCAGCGGAAAAACGGAACGACAGTCATTTACAAATCCAATGTGTCACATGTAAGTGTGAATCATTGACAAATTTATCGAACTGGAAAACGTCAATTCAAATAAGGAGCTGCAGATAGATCTCTTAAGGTTACACACACAGAGAGAATTTAATAAGAATTTTATCTCAAGGATGCATGAAAGTTAACGAAATTGATTCCATGAACTTCTAGTGATGCATTTAATCATCCAGTGAGATAAGGAAAAAGAGACACTTCCACGCATATTTGTATGACGATTTATGAGTTTCTGAAATCAGATTCAAGATTGTGATCTGGATGAAAATAATTTATGTAAAACTTTTATGTGAATGCTTCAGCATTTCGCTTCAATGAAAGTACAATTGATCAATAAAAGAAAAATCGTCATGTAGTTTGCAGCTCGGAGCTCCGTCCGTTCTTATTGACAGCAATACATGGAATTGATTGATATCTGCACATGCATTAGACACAGGTTCGATCGCTGTTGATAACTGTTCTACGAAGTGACAAGATTGACAGTAACACGAATGAGACAACCAATAAGAAAGGAAGCTGATAATTTGCTACATGTAGTCGACTGTATATAGAAAAATCATGATATGTTAAGTTTACAGGTAAATGCACTAGTAAGGACACTTAAAAGAAGAATTAGACACTCACTAAGTTTGCACCTAAAAGATAAATCAAAAATTCAAGTTAGCCTACTGTAGAGAAAAATCATGATGTGTTCAGTTTACATATGAAATACTAGTAAAGACAATCAAAAGAATTAGACAATTAAATGATAAGCAAAAAGTGTAAGAAAAAATTATTTAAATGAATAGTTGAATAAATGATTAAATGAAGTAAAATAACTAAATAGAAAATAATTTGAAAAATTAGAAAAATATAGATACAAAAAAAGGAAAGGTACAGAGAAAAACTACTACAGAATCGCAGAACAAAATATACATTCTTTTTGGATGCATAGACTGGGATTGAACCACTTTACAGCTACACTTTCAACGATGAAGAGTTTATACTGGGGTGCACACTTTTTGACAAATGAAAAATCACTAATACTGTTGTTGACACGCTGTGAGCACTCCTAGAGATGACGGGCTGCAAACTACATGACGAGCTTTCCTTTATTCATCAATTGCATTTATAAATAGGCACCTTTAGATTTCTGAATTCAAAGTATTAGCTTTCCATCAGAATCATTACATCAGACCCTTATATATCACAATATCAGAGGTATATTTGCAAAAAAGTTTGCATAAACATCTGCATATTCAGTAGAACGAGGATGGCTCCAACTCGCTCAGAGCGTTAACTATGTTCATATTATCCGTGATTTGGGTTGGAAATACGAGTTTCTTTCATTCAGATGAGAACGATTGATACAAAATAATCAATCACTCCTACAAATTTCACTTTATTTTTAAGAACTGAATCTGGATTATCGACATTAAAACTCAAATTTCTCAGTAATTCTTAGTCCAATGATTCTAATGCCTAAGTGTACAGTGTACATGTATGCTGTATAGTACATGAAGTTTAGTCAATAGTTATAAATATGAGGACAAATACGATGCAGGTTATGAAAAAGTTAGTTGAAAAGACTAGGTCTCTCAATTTCACATTTGTCCAAATATGCTGACAAACCTCAAAATGTCGGCAAATTCAATATTTCCGTGAGATGCAAGGATGAAGCTAAGATAATTTCAGCTAACACAATTCTGTTCGACATATCCATGAAAGGGTCACTGAAAGGTTCCATAAATGCCAACATATCACTTAAATAAGAATTAGTCAATTGAAATGGGAATTGGATTGCTGCCTGGATGATAGAGCAGAAATAAAGATTTTTTACGCTTTCTGCTGCTTAACTACTACTTGGAGTTTCCAATAAATCCTTTGAGTCGGAGAACTATCAAAATTGTGGTACTCTGAATCCATGGCTTTGAGTCTCAGACATAGTCATCTCCAGCAAATAAACATACAAAGAGAACAAGATTTGATCTTTTTTTCCAACCTAAACTCGACGACAAAATGTACGCGCCACACTAAGTTACTTGAAGAAAAACACTTAATTGGACGAAATGCTTTACTTCCAGGCCCCTGACAAAATAATTCTAGAAAAGATTTACCGGTACTTCCATCAGGTTTCTTAAGATCATTAATGATAAAAACAATAAGATGACTTACAAATATTCATTAAAAGTTGGTGGCACCACCTTTGTTGGCAAACTCAGGAATTTATTCACTCAACCAAATTTTTGCAATTGTCAGTAACTTCAGGATCTTTTGACCACACATTTAAGAAAGCGTTGATCAGTTCCTGTTTGTTTTTGCATCCGCGAGTCTTTGGACGTCGTTTGATTATTGACCACAAGTTCTCGATCGGATTTGCATCCGGCTGACTGGGAAGCCATGGTAAGACTGGAATACCCCTTGTGTTGAAATAGGCTATAATTCGTTTACTGGTGCGTCAAAGGCGCATTGTCTTGCTGCACCCAACCATCTGTCATCCGGAAAAATCCTCCAAACCATGACACTTGTGAGATGCTTATTCGTTCGGATAAAATGATCGGGGGTGGGGGTAAATGCATGATGGTCTCGTGCCCATTGCAGTCGGCGTCTGTTTTGGTCATTATTCAGATATGGCCTTCTTCCAGGCTTGATTGCTTTGCAACTGATGCCATTTAGAGTGCATTGCATAGTTCTTACTGTACAGTCTCCAGAAGCACCAATTTGGTATAATAGATCAGCAGCTGATGACCTTGGACTTGCAACATAAAACCGCTTGATTTGCTGTAACTGTTTTTCATCAAATGTCGTGGGTCGCCCACAATTTTGGCACAATTTCCGATAATTCCCGGACTTTTGATATCGCAGGCAGATTCTGCTGACTGCTTTTGATCACAGTTTAGTCGACGAGCAATTTCACACATAGACAATTCTCCATATTCCATCAAAGTTATGATTTGTAATCTTTTATCGTCACGAGCTTGAGCAATTGCTTTGAAATCAATGATATGAAGCCATATAACCACTTGTTTATGTATTTAGCTATTATTAGCACAAAAGCGGATATCTAGGGTAAATCAATAGTTTTGAGCAGTTATGAAAATTGAAATTAAATCTTGCATGTTACAGGATCAATACGTAGCCATCATATCCGTCTTAAAATCATCATAATGTGAGAACTATAAAATAGATGCGAATGAGCTGTAGAATGCGGGGTGGGGCGTGCATTTTGCCGTCGAGTGTATAAGGAACGATTAACTTACCACAGAAATGGCTAAAGTTGCATAAGTGGGAGCGGAAACCATCGTACATCGGTGACCTGTATGCTTGATAGGATCATCCCAACATTCGTCTAACTCAAGGAATAGTCGTCTCGGCTCCGTGTACTCTGCCAGATGAGATTGTCCAGCAGCCCATGCAACCGATGCGATGAACCATACAGCAGCCCAAACGGCAGTTATTACGAAATCCTGAAATTGTGTAAGTTAGTGTCAAATTCCACAATTCAAGTAACACCTCAGTATTTCGAAAAAACAAAGCGATAAACGAATGATCAGCGATTCCGATGCTTTTCAGTACGGAAGAAATAATCTTTGAATAATTTCAATTCCAAGTTCACGACAAGAACTGATTCTCCATATTAAAGGCAATCTCAGTTAGTTCAATTTCAACATTCATATGTAACTATGTAATCTGATGTGCTTTTTTCATTGAAAGCATCTCACGCAACACGGCTTGAAATGAAACATTATATAAAATATTCAATATATAATCAAAAATTTAATTTATATAATTCCTAAAAAAGTGATCACCTGGGGTTGGGCCCGTGCCTGCACCGTTGTCCGCATGGCTCGCAGTTCAGCTACTGCTCCTGAGCCTAGTATGTCAGGTTTCTAGGCATCATTGGTTTTTCCGAGAAATGTAGAACCTGGCAATGCAAGATGCTCTCACATCTGACATCGCGAAATAATACAAACTGCACTATTGGGAAATTCTTTGTCGGAATTCTTCCGCAACGACAATACAAAACGTAAGTTGACGTCAAAGGTTACACGTCACACACGCCTTTTGTATCAAACCCAATCAGACTAGATAACATCAAAATCCATAAAGGAAGCCAAAATCCTTCTGTCGGGATGATCATAGCATAGAACATGCTGCATGAAGTTGCTAGGTGACGATGGGTCGATATTCACCCATTTAACGCTTCGCTTATACAAAGCTTGGAAGTTGCCAGCCAACATATGCCAATGTCTAGTATTCAGAAACAGTGACTAAATTCGATAGTGACTAGATTCAATTATATGACAAGCTTAGCCTACATACATTAGGCCAGGGGTGCGCAACCTTCTACATTTTTTGGCCGCCATTTCGAAGGTCGAAAGAATCACGGCCGAACTTAATATGACATGCGTGCAAACAAGTAGGTCAATAGCCAATCCTTTTTATATTACACCACTCAAATTAACTTTCCCTGATGAATGCTGCAGTGAAAATTGTATAAAGGTCTACTTCGTAAAGAATGAATTAGCAAGTTAACCCATATACGACCGACGGTCATTTTTGACCCGAAAAGATTTTAAGCTTTAGGTGTTGTTAATACTTCAAAAGTTGGAAGCATGTTTTTGTAAGAACAACCGAAGGAGAAACACTTTACTAAGCCACCGCAATAATTCATAAAGGAATCACGAGCCATTCATTCATCACAGAGTCGGTCTATTCTAGTGCATTCCCTCGTATATAGGGCTACACATTTCTAGAACCGCGTATACAGCTGCCGCCAAAAGTCTCTTGACCGGCAAGAAATTAAGTCAAAACAAAAACTAATGGACAGCCACTAAACAAAGACGTAAAAGTTAAGTATTGAGAGTGTTCATGGCATGCGATCTACCAAACTTGGCATCGTGTGGCGTGATTTCCATGCACCAAACATAGTTTCCTTCAAATCATTCAACCTGGTTGGCTTGTCTTCGCTGGATAACCATTCACTGACTCATCTCGCTTTGTGGCATGGAGCACTTCAACAGTTCGAGGTAGTTGCTGGCTCAAAAATACAGATTCCCTTGGTCTACGAATTTGAGAACTGTTGGCAATCGTTTCGTCACTGAAAAGCACTTTCGCCCACATTTCAGGAGTCGATAGGCCTTTAATGCTTAGTCTCCTTTGAATTGTTCGTGTTGACGGTGCGGATGTGTTTGCAGTTTCAGCCACTTCGAGTGCGAGATCGAAACTCATCATTCGAATCTTTTTATTGTGTATTCACACTTTGTGACTATTTGTGCGCGTCTCGGCATTGAAACATAACGGACCCCGTGAGATGCATGAGATGATTATAAGACTGCCTACCTTGCTTTAATATTGAAGTTAGGAAGTATCTAATTATTGCTAATCATACAGTTCTTTCGCAACCCAAAACGTGAGCTTTAGATTTAATGATAAAGTTGCTGTCCGCCAATCGGTTTTGAAATCCGGTGTAGAGCAACTACAGGCCTACTTCAAAAAAGTGCAACCAATAATCGCACGTGCCAGCAATGGAGAAGATGTCCCAACTGGCAGATGACTTTTTTGGAAGTTTTGTTTTCTTTATGAGATTTTTACATGAAATTATCACATTTTGAAGTTCATAGGCAAGATTTGAAATATGCTTGTTACTGCATTACTTCTTATGTTCTGAGATGTTCAGTAGATTTTATGAGCATTTAGGTATTCTAATCAAGTTGGGTTTATGAACATACAAGTTTCGAGATGTGTTTCAATTAATTCTGGACTTCTTTGGATCAAACTGTTTAAGTATGTCAAGTGTCCATACTTCCCTTATATACTAACTTTGCTTTAGATGTTCAGAACTAACTCTTGCCCATTACAGCGGCTAGAAAATGTAATAAAAAAAGCATTAAAAAATGTCCGAAATTGAATATCTGTTGTCCGAATTTGAGAGTGAATAGGTGTAGTATGCTACTATATTGACGATTGTTTTTCGATTGCCTTGAACTCCAGAAATATTTCCAATATATGTACAATATTCTTTCTAATTTACTTCTCATTGTCACGGCCGCACTTTTGCCTCTGCTACGACCGTACGGCCGCAGGTTGCGCACCCCTGCATTAGGCCTACGTCATCATGAATCCGTACCTGCATATCCACTGACCGAGTAGGAATTCGCAGATTGTGCCATTATTATACATGCCCGTGGCCGTAGGCGAATGCCCGCTGCCCCAAAAAATCGAGAAGCCCGCATTGGGCCCATCCAGGGTGACCACTTCGCAAAGCCAAAAATTCTGACCACCTCATATATCATCAAACCAACCAAGAATTTCTGTCGATTAAATAGGCCAAAAAAGGTCCAACTTGTAAATCAAGTACTACCAGGGTGGCGGCCAAATTTCAAGCTTCAAATTCCCGGGCTATTTCATCGAAATTCCATGGTTTTCTTTTATCAGGAATGAGAACGCGGTGTCACAAAAAATCCAGATACATTCTAGGGAGCCCATACGCTACTCTTCTGGGACCCATTTTCAGTTTTCATTAGATTACGTGAAATCCAAGAGTCAATTCTAAATAGTTATGAATCCTTATGCGCCTACAAACAATCGGCTCTTTGCTCTGACAAAAAATGCATTGATCATTAATGAACTAAGACCATAGATAGCTTAATAACTAATTAGAGCTCAACCGTATAGAGGCAAAGTTTTCTAAAGCGCCGAAGGTGAAACTTCCAGCCTTTAGCGAGTATAACTAGTAACATTTTTATGTTTTCTAAAGCGCCACAGGCGAAAATTCCAGCCTTTAGGGAGTGCAACTAGTGGCATTTTTCACCAAAAATGAAGTAAATTGCGTGCAAGTGTCACACACATCAATGACACAGTCGTATGGCAACCAAACAATTTATGAAGTCGTGAATATTTCGTCCAGATGTTGTGCAAGATTATTGGATATTTCAATTAAGATTCGAAGCAATTTAATAGAAATGATGGGCTTAATAAAGGTCACATTAAAGGCAGGTGAAATCAAGAAGTTCACTCATTTAACTTGATGGGAAAAAATCACAAAATGACATTCCTGGGCTATTTAATGGCTAATTGGCTATTTCGTTAGAATTCCCGGGCGATTCCCGGTCCCCTTGGGCGCGGCCGCCACCCTGGTACTACCTTTGGAAAAAATTGAACATCCTTATTGCGAGTATTTATGAAAATATCTAATAGTCTTAAATACAGATATAAGATACCTATGTGCGTTGAAATTAAATCAATATTTAGACGTGTCTTCCCACTTATAGAAACATACACATACATACGTACAGAAAAAATTAAAAACTACATTTGGCATCGATTTTAGAATTCATTATTCTAAAAAAATAATACAGATCCAGATGCAAAACCACATATAAAAATATTAGGATATGACTTTGCCTGCACTGATTACTTTCAGTCTTGAATGATACATTTGAAGCGGGCAACCGATTTATGAGATCAAATCTTTAAAACAATTATTATTATCTAAAAACAATTATTCATGCACATGGTACATTTGAAAAGAGGTACCGGTATCGAATATATATAGCATCCAATTGAAAACAATATCTACACTCTTAACAACAAAACTCTCAATTTCTGAACATTTTTGAGATAATAGAATCAGAAACACTATCCTGACGTTCAGCGCTACGATCACTCAGGAATTTTAGTTCGATCTTCCTTCTCTTTGCAGCTTCTAACATGGCCTCTGCGTCACGAATTTCCCTTTCTGCCGCTTGCATCTCCATCCAAAGTTTTTTACTGGTTTTCTTCTTGAATACACCAATTTCTCCTCTGAGAACCTCGGCCTCAGCAATTCGATCCAAACGAATTTCTTTATTTTCCTCGCAGAATGTTTTATATTCTCTGCTAGCCAGCTTGATGTTATCCATCAAGGATGACGGAGGTTCAAAATCCTCGAAAGAGTCCCGGTCAAAAAAAATCGGACACTAAACGAAATGCGTTGTACATTTCCAAACTAAAGTTCGATTGTTGATCAGTTTCGAAAAACTTCATCTTACTGAAGCCGGATTCAACCACCATGTTGTGTGGACATAAAACCATAACTTTTTCAACGAGTCTAGTCAAAAGAGGGCACGCAGACAGTTGACCGTTCTTGTGCAGATCAGTAAGGCTGCTATCCTCTCTGCCATACTTCAGAGTCAGTTGAGCGTATTCGTCTGCAAGATCAGATGACGGCAACAACATTTCAAGAGTAAGACGTTTCAAGCTTTGCAACGTTGCATCGTTGAAGTCATTGACATGCTTGAATAGAACGTAGCATTTACGCACAATTTTTGATTTCAGAAAAGGATGAAATCGAACCAGCATGCTTCGAAGAATGTGTTCGTTCAATAATGCCCAGTTGTTTTGTATCTGTTCCAAGTCCACTTCATCAGCTTTGCACAATTCCTTGTAAATCGATGGAACGTTCTTCGAATAATTGAAATCTCGC
Source organism: Prostheceraeus crozeri (assembly GCA_907163375.1). Lineage (NCBI taxonomy): Eukaryota > Metazoa > Platyhelminthes > Polycladida > Euryleptidae > Prostheceraeus > Prostheceraeus crozeri. Next base: position 75,077 of record CAJQUW010003998.1, read on the forward strand.
GATTTACACAAAAATGGAAGAGGATTTTTCCCGTCTTGGAACAACTTCTTGAAATAGCCTTTAGCTGAAAGAGGAATGTTATGTCCAAGACGGACAAGTAGTTTCGACACCAGTTCCAACAAAATCAAAAGCAAGTCATACACATTTCCGTTCAAAGATTGAGTTTTCCTCGTAAAATCGTGCAACGGTTTCAAATGGATGACAAATTGATCCATGTTGATGAGAAGACCCTTCATATTCAGGCACTCTTTCATGTGGCTATTTTCGCTGTCTAATCGTGCAAGTTTTTCGATGACGGGGAATTGATGGCATGCCGCTTCGACGACGAGGTATAAGTTCAGAAACCTGGTTTCACAATAATAACAATAACAGAATTTCTGTTTTCAGCGAGAGAACGGGTCTGCGATCATCGATGAACGATTGAGCGATGACTGGTCACCAGAGGTGGAGAGATTATTTCAAACAGCTGAATTTATCAGTACGGGATGGCATAAACAGGATGAAGTGCTCCTTTGTAAAGCTCCTTTTCAGAAATGCCTCATTGTACGAGTACATGTAGATAGTAACGAAAATTTCGGTCCTCCAGGGGCAAATTCGGATGAGTGAGCAAGCGAGCGGACTCAGACGAGAAACGATGTTCAGCGAGCGAGCGGGCGAGAAATTTTAAGGTAGATGAGTAGTTAACCTGGAGAGCGAGAAATATCGCAATGATAAAAAAAACACTGATAAGCAGGAATTCATAAAATTCTGACTTTCTGACCAAGAGCCTTAATTTCTGACCATTTCTGACTGGTCAGAAAATTCTGACCAAGTGGTCACCCTGGGCCCATCCCAGGCGATCACATCATCAACTAATCGAAAAAAGCTAATAGATGCCAAAATAATGCTAGAACCTTCTTTAAAAATATATGTTGCATATCATGCAATCGACAAAGAAATTTTTCAATGAATCCACGAAATATATGGGATTTTAACAAAAATGGAAAAACGTGTTTATTTACAACTGAAAACAATTTTCTTGATCTAATTGATTGCAAGAAGTGATTATCGTGTTTCTAAAATTACATCGAGAACTACTTTAAAGCTGATGCAAGCTTCGTTCATCATGCAGATAAGCTAGATAAGCTGAATTGGAATCATATATCAAGCTTAACTGAATTGCATAAATAACAAACTTAAAATTTAATCATCCATAATCAATGCAGAGGAATCTCTCTAAGTTGACCGAGCATGAGACCCGAAGACCCAAGTAGAATCCTCATAAGTGCGCAAGGTAGTAGCTGAACGTAAATCGAGTATAAGATAAAATGAAATTAAATGTAGATGGCCAAAATTTTTCTCGGTATTCTATAAACAACTAATATGAGAAACCCCATGATTGAATCTACAGTCAAGAGGGATGATTATTTCGTGAGGACAATGGTAACCAGATATTGGTTAAAAATAAAAAACTATATGTTTCTTCTTTACCGTTGCATTTCGTCCATCATTGGGTTTTTTCAAACAATAGCCCTGAGGGTTGAGATGCAATTGATTAAATAACCACTAACTACATGAAGCAGTTGCGGATGTTATTCGAAGAAACGAGGCATACACGGACACATAACTTACTGATATAATCACATTCACCTGCCAGAAAATCATCTTTTTTGTTCTTCAGGTGGCTGAGAATTCTTTTGCTGCAGATTTGTTCACAAAATTGTTGCGACCAATAGGATGTATTTTGATTTTTTGTAAATGAACGCAATTTTGCTTCAGGAAATACAGGTGAATCTACTTCAGATGATCAGAATACTATGACTTTTGCTATGACCTACCTTGGATATTACATGAATGAAATTCCATTATGATAAAAATTTAAGTAATACAAGAAGACTATTTTTGTAATAGTAGAGCTAATTTACACTCACGCTCAAAAATGAATCATTAGAAGAATCAATGGATTTTTCAATCAACTGTTAGTATAACGTGATGAAACTCACCATTTTGCAAGAGCAACAAATAGCTGTCATGAATGAATATGAGAATCCGTTTGTTATAATGCATGATTGAGTATGAATTTTGCAATGTTACATTTAATCACTTAGCGAATTTTTTTTGCAAATCCACAAAATGTAATTTCCTTGGCATCATTTAAGATTCAGTGAATTTGTATTTTTTCTTTCGACTTCTGCTATCCAGAGCTTCGGAAACGACTGATTTTATCCGCTTCCACTTCTAATAATAAGGGACCTACCACCGTCACCCACTGTCTTCTTTAAAGGAATCCCCTTTTCGCTATTTCACTTTCTTGCGAGTCACAGATTTAAAGTTGCCGTCTACTGTCATGGTTTATTCAAATTTGCTGAAAAATACAGTGATGCAACCTCGATTAGATTGCAATCAAGGTCGAGGTCGGCCCGAATTAAGTTATATAATACTGACTTTGGTACCGAGTATTTGCAAGTAAGGAAAACAAAATAATTTGTGTTTATCATGGTATCAATCACTTTGTGTCAACACACTGAAAATCTCAATATAGTCTATGATAGCTTTAAGGAGTTAATTACTTCATCATATGATATGAAAACAAAATATGCTTTATACTAACAATACAGATTAAAAAATGATGTTTGTTAACGGATACGCCTAAAAGCACTATTCAATACATGATATAAAATCGCTACAAAGCAAGTTTATAAATTCATTGAAATTATCTAATAGCACGAGGCCTTTCGTACAATCTCTACAGGTGCTTACTTTGGACTTTTGAATACATTTTTAGATATGTACATGAAATTTGAATGATTGCAACAAAGTCTGAGGAATCCTGGTTGAGGAAGCAAAATTATGGTGAAAAATTATCGTAATTGTTTGACTACTATTCAGTCCGACCTCGACCTCGATTAATATCGGCTTAATCGAGGTTTGAGGTTGCATCTCTGGAAAAAATCCCCATCGAACGATACAAAAAACCAGACTAAATTTGATTTTTAGAATTATTGATTTATTCATATTGTGATGGGTCATTGCTATGAAGAAGTATATTTTCTTCTATTATGTAATATTACTGAGCTAAGACCAATGTGTAGAGCTGCCAATATATTGCACATTTTCGGAAAAAAGCTAATCCCGAAAATTTTCAAACCCGCATCCTTGGATTAGGAAAAGTCGGAATTTGAAGGTCCTAATCTTAACATAGACGTGCTCGGTTCATGACTTCTGGTGATAGGTACTTTTCAAAATTACAACAGCGATAATATTCGCTACGTCGTGACACGCCTATTATGTCAGAAGTTAATGTGGACGACCGCCGGAAGCGGAATCGATCATCGGCTGTTCGCTTCTGCTTCCTCTCCTACTGAAAGTAATCGCTGTCGACAGCTTCAGCTTCAACAGCCCTAATGTTAACCATCTGATAATTGATTCTGAGGTATAATAATGATGAGACTCCACATTCGCAGTCTCAATAGGTGCAAGTTGTTGGTAATGCACATTTGGTTGGACATTTGAGCAAGTGAAAACAGTATTACAGCAAGCACACCGCTTGAGATGCAATCAATTCCTTCATCCAAGCCAAGTTGTTATATTGTCAGCCCAACTTTCTGATTTAATGTCCCCGAAAGATGGCCATAAATATATCACCACTCATGAAAACTTAGAATCTTCAGATGAACAAATATCTAATGATAAAACGAAATGTTAAAAAGTCTTTTCATACTAAGAGCATGGCAGTTTTCAATAAATCTAACCTGACGTTTCTGGTAGACTCGTATTACTCGATGATTTAAGAGAGCGTGTATACGTGTATATGGAAGAGAGCTGTCCGTTCGATGCGATAGTGCGCATTAAGGTTTAACGGTAAATGTGTTTTCGGGGAAATCCCGGGAATCGGGAATTCATATCAATTTCCCGAGAAATTCCCCAGAATTTTTTCCCGACAACATTCTGAATTTGAGATCGCAAACTATGCAATGTATGAGTCCATATTGTGCAAAGATGTAGAAAAAGCACTGTGAACGCCGAAACAAATTTACAAGATGGCTTTTTAGCAAATAGACTGTACATATTTTTAGCAGCTTATTTTTTCTCGGGGAGACGACACAAACGGAAGTGAGATTCACTATGAAATTAAATAACCTCCCGTCAGCTGCCATCAACTAAGATAGTTGCTTCTGCACACTGGCAAGAATTATTTGATCTTAAACATGCCTTATCTTCCGTTTCAATGAAGTTATCACACACAGTTTCATGTTTTTGATGAAAGTGCCGTTCGCTGACCACCTATAGAATATCACTTCGTAGAAAGTATTTTCTTGCAATGATTGCCTTTGCTCTATTCTTCTCCAGCTTTTGTTAAAAGCATCTACCACCAGGTTTCGACAACGCAATATCCAGGCGCATGAGCTTGATTGCCATTACTATCAATAATAATCAGCCTAATATTATTTACATGATTATAAGATATATTATGATAATTTTCGCTAACTATTATATATTAATTTATGATCAATCAACACATCAATGCGCAAATTGATGATAAAAAATACGATAGGGATCCATGTAGCAATGAGGAAAGAAGTCTGCAAAACACGCGCGCCGGATCTTCAAAGTTAATGGAAAAGAGAAAAATATTTCTACGACGGATTTATCCAGACAAATATTTCGTCATTGACAGAGAGAATTTGACATACAAAATAGTACGCGCTATGAATGACGAAGAATCATGACCCTCAAGAGCACAGACTTCTCCACATATTTGCGAGAATTCATAGAGCTTCAGTTCAATGGTGACAAGGAATATTTGCGTAGACGGTGTACAAAATACACCTATTTTGTATTATATATTATTATATTATACATCTATTTTGTACACAAAATGGAAGTGTCAAAATACAGGAGGCATAAATACAAGCACAAGAAGAAATTCATTAATACTTTGTTCAGAAAGTCCAAACTACAAGGAAAAGGTATTTAAATGCATTTCAAATATAAATACAATTGAACATATTGCTAATATAATTGAACATTTACTCAGAGCCTGGAACTTCTTGACTAAAGCAATTCTTACAATTCTCTCTGAAGTCTCTGCTTCTCTAACCCAATCGCATGAAATGTTGGATGTAGATAGAAAATGTACATATAGACTTTTAGGCGATTGATCAAAATTTGGGGGTTGTAGACAAATCTGAAAATTTTGGAGAAGATAGCCTTTACGTACCTCTTATTAATGGACTGTACACATACAATTCCTATTTGTAAGAAAGAGATTGTCTATGCGATGAATGTTATTACGACGTAATATACAAACTATTTTATCAGAACCAGGTACTTACATAGTCTTCTTCACTTCTTCAATAATTTTTTTCCTCGAAATTTCCCGGGAATCGAGACTCGAAATTATTGGGAATTCCCGGGAACATATCCAATACGGATTCGGATTAAAAATATAAAAGCGGAACTATAGGGTCCGATCTACACATAATGCAGACATACAGACATAATTATAACAGCAATTAAGTAGTGAACTAAAGTGATTACGTTACAGAAATCACATAGGTACTCAAAAAGGTGCGTGCATAGTTTAATCAAAGGTACATGGAATATTATGCACGGGATTATTTTCACTAAACATTAAGTTGAAAGTCTTGTCATTGCCGAAGCAAATGATACACAATAATAATCGTGTATTTTAAACAAGCCTCAACACTGAAAATCGTGAGGCCGACATAAAAAGATTTCAGTTACATAAGTCAAAAAGTCAATAACGGTAACAAATACGAAAAGTCACACTAAATTCAGCACAATCCTCGGTTAAATGCGCGTATCATGGCCACAATGAATAAATTTTGTCTCATTTTTGAAGAGCATTCAGGCATTCGAAGAGATCTGGAGTTCGGGTTGATGTCAGGAGAAAGATGATGAAGCGGATGAGAGTGGTCACTGACAAACGATTTGAACAGCTTGGTAGACAACATGAGTCGACGATATTCTAGAGGAAGAAAACATTCATGACAACACCAGATAAATGGCAGATGAATCTTAAAAAGGGATCCAGAAACGATGAGATCAAGTAGCAGAAACTTTGCCAGCATAGAAAATGCTTGCGAGATTTGAATTACAGAATGACTGATCCATGTAGAATGACTGGATGACTTTCCCGATGTCTTATGTAGGCCTACATCCAGTGTGAAGTCCGAGGCTTCACTCTTGTTCACTTCAGCAAATACAGATGACTGTTTCCTCATGATTTTCTCATTTTCGATTAAAATTTTTAGATAAAACACATGATGGTGGAAAGGCCATGTTTGTTTCAATTTAAATTTTTCGCTTTAAGTGTGCGTGATTAAGCTACCATTTATTTCGAATATGCCATGTACAGTACATTCAAAAGAATCATATTTTCATTTCATTTCATTAGAACTATCACTAACGATAGCCGTTATAGAGTTTTGTTTAGCTGTGTCCATAACTTCAGTGTCCGGTAATCCCAACCTCTACTCACTTAAAGAGCAGATGTCGCGCCTTGATCCATCAGAGACGCCAGTGTCAGCAGTCCCTAGATTGAGTTCAGAGACAACTTCCTACAATTTACTTTGCTTTGTAGATGAATGGGAAGATAGTACGACATCAAAGAGAATGATGAAAAGAATCTAAAATGAGCGCACCCCAGTTATCACATGAATTCCTATAATGATCGAGCCACGAGCTCCTTGATTGTAGATTCATCATGGACGAGAAGTAATTATTCATCTCTATGCACTGAAATAGAATTCATATCAACCTCAACCATCTTTGTCAAGGAAGATTTACCGAGTTATGCCAGTGGCCGTCCCTCTTTCAATCACTTGTGCTGTCAACGATGAGTCATTTTATATTTATATATAATATCTGCAAAGTAACTGCTTATGAACAGACAATGGAAAAAATGATGTAACATGGTTTTCAGCAGTGGTCTTGAATAGACTTGGTCGACATGACTATGGTAGTGTAGCAACAATCCACGATTCAAATGAAAAATGCCACAAAGATGTTGCTTGATGACATATATTCGCGAGGCCTTTCGTCCGGTTCTTGTGGCGAACACAACGGTATGACTTTACATGCATTGATCAATCATTTTAACTGAATATTGTCACCTGATGCATAAATGGACATGAGCTTGACATAGACATCTCTAATGAAAGCGCGCTGCACTAAGCAATAGAATCGATGTCAGACAAAAAAAGGAAAGACAATGAGAATTACCACGGTAAAGACAAAGTCAGGACGGAATCTTTCTGTGTACATAAATAACAAGGGCGAACACATGTCATCAAACAAAATCTTTGTGGCATTTTTCATTTCTGAATTATGTATCCAAGGGGACTGCTTTCTTCAGAAATTCACTGTTCGTCGGCTTCCTGTACACATCAGTTGAGAAACCATTCTTCGCTTTTATTGTGCCCAAAAATGATGAGGAATTATCTTTTCTAACTCCATTGTAAACTTCATGGATGGGTGAAGGTTATTAAGGACTTCCTTGCTTCAATTGTATTTCAGCAAATCACAGATGTGTCATCGTTGTACCTTTTATCTTGGTAGGGAATTAGATGATTGCAGATTTCCCTCCAGTTCAGATAAGAACACTTTTGGAAATAACGAACTCTCAATGAGTTGTTCTTTCTTGAGATTCAATCCTGCGGTTTTATAGAAATGATTCGCCAAAAAAACCTCGATTTGCAATTATTTCATTATTATTACTGAAGTAATTGTCCTTCTTCTCATTTTCTTTAGTATAGAGGTCACAATTTCTATTTACTTTGTTTATTGAGTCTAAAGATATCTATCGATTTTCTTTACCGTAGTATTTGTTCACTTAGGAATGTAAACACTCCACAGCACACTTTCGCTTTTTATGTACATATTTTGTATTTTGAATCTCTGCAGGAATTAGAGAGTAAATAGACTTCCATTTCAGATGATCGAAATATTAAGTTTGTCTTCTTATTTCTATCAATAATTATTACAAGAAAACTATTTATCAAAATATTGAAGACATACAGCTAATTTGGGACACGCTGTGCTTTCTATTCAGCAGCGCGGTCGAAACTCTTGCTGTAGGCATTTACGATGCCTAAAGCACTTTCCAGTTAACTTGCTACATATACTTCATCATAGTGTCTAATAGAAATTCAAGGTGGTGGTAGAGCACTATAGAGCACAGTTCTAAGCAAAATAGAGCAAAATCCTACTATTACTCGCAAATTAACTGCCACAAAACATCAAAACAGACATAGCATCCAACATACGGAACAAAATGTAAAAAACTGTGTAGAAACAACTGTAGGAAACAAATTACAAAGTCAAAGAAAGCCACAGGTGAAAGCTATTAGCCAAATGTAATCGATAACATTGTAGCATGAGATGAACAGCACTGTTAGGGAGACATTTTGGATGCCGGTACTGAGAGGGAGGCGACTATAGCTGTGCAAGTCAAATCACCATAGTGGAAGTTCCTAGAGCTATACATTTCCCTATGCACCATTTTGGATGCAAGGCATGGAGTCGTGCGCTAGAGCCATTTTCGACACTGTATGGCATACAGAAAATAGACATGGGCGCTGACAGCTGAGGAAAACTGAAGGGATAAGAGGATGATTTAAGGTATGCATGCAGTGTCCCTCAAAGGCAGAGTGAACAGAAAAGACCTGGAATGCAAGAACTGGCAGAAAATCGAGGAGATTATGAAACAGCGCAGGCGTCAGTGTGGCGTGGAAAAACAACAGCAATTAGGTAGAGAAATCATGGAAGAAAAAGCTGAATATACAAACCCTAACTCCTGCGACTTAGGAATGCGGTCGTATGTCGTCAATTGGGTCTCAAAGAAGTTGACGAGTTTAATAAGAACACGCAGAGGCATTCCATGAAGAAAAATTGTCAAACTAAAATGGGGGTCGGATAGCGAGCAGCTAAGCGAACATAATTCATAAATCATAAAGCGATGACTTCATCGGGGTGCATTGTTTTGCTCTGAATTGTTCTTCAACCACCCTCACCAATCTACATGTATGTCCTGAGTCTTGAGTAGTTCACACAGCTAGTCGTTGCAGCGTCGATCTTTTACTTTTTGATGTCATACTCAAAATGGCGATAATTCTCCGAACAAATCGGGTGCAAATAATATCTCGGAGTGAAATTTGGTCGTAACCCTCTCACCTCCTCTGATTGACAACGAAATGCAACCAATATCGCATTATTGTTTTTGCACTTTAATGACAACGCTGCGGCTTGACATCGAGGTAGGAGCTGAGTTTCGTTTCGAGACCACCAGTAGCAACAATTGAGGCACAGCAATTTAAGTTATGATATGAGACAAATCAACTTGAAACTATGCATGATTCTAGATCAAGTAAGCTTCCATCACGGTATTTTCTTGCAAGTCATGCAGCATCAATTAAGAAATTGGTGACTACGTCTTATGTTTGATTGAGATAATCCGGACATTTTCACACAAAATGCTATTAAACAGACTGACAGCTTTGTATTCAAATTAAAAAGTGCACAACCTGCTATCCGTCACTCAATAAGATTGTATTTTTTGTTTTTGCTCGTGTCCCTTTTGTAGGTGACTGTGCTGCCTCTCAATTCAAGCGTTTACTTTGTGATATTTTAAGTGTTTCCTGCTGTTGAGCCAATTGTCATTTTTGACATTGTTAGTGCCATGGTATCAGGTTCCAAGGACCGCTTGTCAGTTTCTGTCAATTCTAATGTTAAATTAAGAATCAACTGAATAATACCATATACATGTATAAAGTATCGCGCGTTCTGTATAGAACAAGTCATGAAAAACGATTTCTGAGAGGCATGATAATTTTCGAAACATTTTATTGACGGGACAGGATATTGATAACATTGGAATTTCCTTTGTAGGCGCATGTCATAAACACGGTTTGAAAACCAAGCAAGCCTTACGCTAGCATATTTCGATTTCCGAATACGTATATTTGCGAATATGAACTCAACTCTGTCTATTGTGACTATTTGATAGCCATCGTCTAGCCAATAAGGCAGCACACCCTCAATTATCCACTTCACACAATCTATGACAAAATTTCTTCTAGACACTCACTTCAATACGGCACTTTTCTCATCGTAAAATGAAAACTCTGACCCAAAGCTTCAGATCATCATTCATAAAGTTAGCTTAAGTTCGCTTGTTTATATTTTTTCTCTCACTCTTTTTCCTGCATACGCAACACTTCTGATTCTTCTTTAAGTACAAAAAGTCATTATTATGGAACACTTAGGTCAGGGTGACCAATTCACGAGAATCAAAATTTCGAACACACTATGGTGTGATACGAATTGCTTGCATTATCTGTAAGCGGAGGTACCGAATATTGTAAATTTATCGTAGATTAACAAGCAAAACTTTTTCGATAACAGTCATGCTATGAGTCTTGAAAGATTTCAAGCATACCTGCTTTTTGCTCACTATTTACCGAACTTCTGCATTTCTACTTTGTTCTTTTACAGAATAGGATAGGCCTATCGCATTTTGAATAAGTTACAAGAGTCAATTTATAAGTACGAGTATCAATATATAAGCCGGCTATTTTGTTTACTGACATATACTCAAAGTGTGCTGCTATATTGAGTTGTTGTTTCAAGCATAGGCTCCACTATGTATTTGTCGCAATGGAATAGTCTGACTAAACAGAAGCAATGAAACCCACTCATTACTTATAACAATTATCTTATCTATGCTAAATAGATCACCACTTAACAATGATGAATATTTACATTGTACATGCATTTCAACGAACCCGAACAAGAAGTACCGCCACTCTTCTTAATAGTTATGTACATATACATGTATAAGTATAGCTGAACAATTGATAGAAACGTAAATAAGATGCCGCTTTGGACAAGAGCATAAAAAATCAGAATTCCAAAACAACAGTGAAGCATTATAAAAATTGAAAATTCAATGCAAAAAACAGGCAAAATATTCTTTGTATTCAGTAGACAGGTTTCGATGACTTTGCAGACACCATTGTGTAATACAAACAATATTTTGATGTATTTGAATAAATTTACATCATAGGGTATGCCATGTATTCCCATTTTATTTCTAACATTGTGCAAAGCATTGGGCATGCAATTTAACTAAATTAAAAATCAAAATTCTTAAGATGATTTATAAAAATTGAGAATGTAACAAAAATTTGGCTAAATATTCACAGTAAGAATATCATTCAACAATTTTTTTCCTCCATAACCTTTTCCAGACACTTGCAGTAAGTGGGGATGGAAAAATTATTCTATGTATCTATTAGTCTTTCTGCTTATTAATATATCTTCAATTTTCTTTTTTTTTTCTGCTTGAATTAGTCTATCACAAAGACGCTAAACTTGTCAGTTGAAATGATTCAACTTTATCTAAAAGCACTAAAACATTTGAAACAAGCATCAAATTAATGTTTAAATGAATGAGAAGCTCCACATCGGGAATACATTTGTCCACTGCATCCATCTCCTTTCTGTAATGTCCATTGCAGTGTTCCCCGAGGCATAGTAATTAAGTGCTTGGCCTAGAGATCTTCTGGTCCGGAGGTCGAGCCCCGAAAGTGTCATTGGAAGTCGTTAGGAAAGGCATCCGGACTAAAACATCACAACGCCCCGGGTTTAAGTCTGACTATGTCAATACCGTCCAAGCCCCTAGTGTGGGAGTAGTGACGTTAAACCATTCATTCATTCATCCATCTCCTTTCTGATATCCCTGTTCATCCTTCTTTTCAAGACTTCACCTTCCTTTCAGTCAGATTCGGCAATCAAAGCTTTCTCGTGATTTCTTTGTTTATTTTCTCCACAAAATGCTTCATACTTCCGGCTCCATTTCATCCATCAACACGGACGGTGGTTCAAAATCTTCGTCATGATCGAAACGGTCAGACATAGATCGAAAGTCGTTGTATATCTCCAAACCGATTTACAATGATTTTCCTCTTCAAAGAATCTCATTCTACTGAATCCAGATTCAACGTGCATAGCATGGGCGCAAAACCAGCACTGCTTCAATTCTTGATATATTGTTTTTACAACTGTCCTTTTCGTGAAGATTCAGTTATGATACAGACTCGATCAAAGCCTCTTCCACAAATGCCGAATGAGCAAAACGAATGATGTAACCGGAGACATTAAATACAGCTATAAAAAATATGAATTACAAATTGTATGATGCTAGATTAACTTCAACAGTAAGTAGGAAGCTTGAGCATGCAAACTCAAATCGGAATTTTCGGACCAATGCGAACCATTTCGGACTAGCGCGAAATTTTGGATCAAGTGACCACTCTGATTTAGATTTACTACATTCACAAAAAAGATGACTTTAATTGCTGACAATGTATATTAACTCATGAATGCTCGCATGTCCTTAATCTGAACAAGAAGACATCTTGAGTGAACTTTTGAAATAGAAGAAATGATTATTCAAGCATAATTAGTCAACATATTCAAATGGCTACTAATTTGAAATAAGACGGACACCTGGGTCAGGTCCATGTCTAATTACTAAAACTCAAGGGTCGGGCTCGGGTCTAATAATGAAAACTGCGCCGGAGCCGAAAAACGAGAGAGCTCATCCACCTAGGTACGGAGAAAAATACTATCTATACATCACAACATGCGAAAATAACTTCTTTAAAAGACTTAATTATCTTTACATGAAAAATGATTCGAGGTAAGGATTCAGTTCTTTTCAAGTATCGTAAAGATAAAAGGAAATAATTTAAATTTTGATTATTAGTAGTTCCGTAAACCGTGTACATGTAGAAATAATTAAATATTTTCATCAAAAGATTGAAATCTTGTCTTTCGATCAGTTAATTTTTATCGACATTTGAGGCAAATATCCAAAAATCCTCTAATCGGCAAAAAATCGGTCGATTCATTGGTACACCCGAACAGATGCCACTCAAATAATGAAAATGATGAAGGAGAAAAAAATTTTGATGACAATAAAAGTCAAGAAAAAATTAAGAAAAAACACATGGACACACCCGTAGAAAAAGAGGGATGACATTTTACCATTAAACTCACTAGTCACCATGTATTAATTTTGCAATTGAGAACACAAGGAATGCTGCTCAATAGTATGCATGAGGTCAATAATCAACCTGTAAACCCACGCACGCTCCTGATAAAAATAAGTAGGGCTTACATTCATTGAGAATATTGATCGCAAAATGTGACAGGAAAGTTTCGACTTGAGATTTAAAAAGGCATCAGATTTATGCAAATGCGAATACTGTAGACGCCTATTGAAAACACTACCCCCAAATGCAAGAAATAATTGTAACTTACTGTTTTTGGAGCTGGATCTTGTTGACTATACCAATCAGCACAACAGATGTACATGACGGTGATTGCAAGGCAAAATAACATGTTCGTAACACCAACGAATACAAAAAACTGACTGTGAGGCGCATAGTTTCCATAAAAAGTAGGCGCTTTCCTCTGGCTGCTTTTATCACATAGAGGGATTGGAACTACGGAATCTTCATGAATGCTGAAAGGCAAGCGCTTAATATTCAGCCAGCAGATCACAAGTCAGGAAAGAGTTTTTTACAGTATAGGGAATGCAAAAGGACAAAAAATCAGAAAATACTCTCAGTTGACTGATGCAAATGCGGGAAATGTGTACTTTACTTAACCTATATGCAAAAATTCCCCACTTCGGAGAATATCCCTGATTTCTTATACTTGATGTATGTGCTTCGCACTTTACTGACCTACATGTTCATTTATTCTGATTTACGACTGAAACCGGGAATAGTCGTAGATTATTGCCGTGAGACAAGTACTGCAAACTGGGAATTTTTCGCGTTATTACATTTGTAGTAATAATCATAGTGTGTATTTCATGAAAATGGTAATCATTTTTACAAGGCAAAAAAAGTTACACGCAACGTCAAACTACTTGTATGCAAAGTCGAGTCTTAAATATTCCCTTTGAAATATCGGTATTTAATAATTTTGAGACAAATGGAAAGAAGGACATTTTCCGTTTTTGCAGATTATAACGTTCCAACCGAAAATGGCGCGAGTGATGAAGACGTTTTGGGAAGTATTTATGGAATCATTTCGCAATACTTTTTTGAAAAGCTTCTTACTGATTCGTCACCTTCTTGTTTCAATAGAATCATAGTGAATGGAATCATCATCAAAAATTCTTTGAGAACGTTTATGAATTCGTTCAAGCTTGGCAATGAGGCACTTAGGTATTTCAACTATTAAAGGACATGCGAATTCCATTACAGACAGAACGATAGCATTATAGATTTGCTGAAGTTCTCGAGTAGATTTAAACTTCTTTGCTTTCCGCACAACATAGAATCGTCGATTGCAAGTTTTCACTGTACCAGCTATGTGATCATGCCAAGTTAGATTATTATTGAAAGTTACTCCAAGAATTTTCATACTTGAAACAAAAGGAATGCCTACACTATTCATGTCAGGTAGATGTTCATCACGTTTTAAACACAGCATCATCTTTGATTTTGTTTTGTTCGATAATTTTGACGATAATTGACGAAGAAAGTGCATTTTTCTCCTTTTATTTTCGCCTATTCGCCATAACGCTACATTGAAAATACATTCAGTACGAAAATCACAACATCGAATGAAAGCATCCATTTCATTGAGTTTTCGTTCATGAGAGGCTAGTTCTTCTCATAAGGTGTAGCATCAAAGTTTGAACGCATAGATTATAGGTAGGAGGAACGGATTAAATCGCCCAATGGTGAAAACATTCACGTGGGAATCGTGAATGGCTTCAGTTCAAGTCCTATGTCTCGTTGACAAAACACAAGTGATGCAGGTTGAAACAGAAGGATACAGTGTGGATTCTGAGGGTTCAATATTTGTCAAACGAGTAGAGAAGGTGCCTTAAATCGATCATCGATGCAAATCATGTACATTCTGACCAGACTATTCATACGCAAGTATACTGCAATATGGAAATTATTCAAGTTATAGCTCACATGATTATCACATTTTATTTCGCCATTGAAATTATCATGTTTTTTACGACTTTGCTATTGCTAGGCTGTTCTGGCATGCCGTACATGGATGGCATACTGCACATCTCAAATGCAGGCAGCTCAATGATCAAATGATGTTAAAAGATGCTTCATACGCCGGCGCAGGGTACATAAATCAGTAAATAAATGATGAAAGTATTATGACAAGTAAACAAATTGTAAAGTATGGAACTGCTAAACGCGCTTTCATGACCTCGTCAATCGTCAGAGGAATTATTCACAGATTGCATTTCAGCAGTGTTTGATGTTGAAATTAGCATGTTCTTGTACTTTTGTGTAGGGTGTACTGCATCGTTGTCGCAACAATATCTCATATGTGACTTCAAGGTCATTGGTCAATACCTACTATGTGTCAAATTGCAAACTTTTCAGGAGAAGCAAAAACTGTCCGTAGATTGCAATTCTTATTGAAAATGGAATCTATCTTAGTGTGTGGTTTTCAACATCCTTCAACTATCGACAAAATATTTTCAAATACAAACTGAATCCAAGAAAGAGCTGGAATTGAGTGTAATTCATTCTCTGAATGCACATGTGCGATATTACTTGCTAAAACACATGTGTGCTAGTAATCAAGAATGCATGATATGACATAGCAATATTTGTTGCTACAGCACATATGAGATATTAACCAAGAATGCAAATGTGAGATATTACTTGCTAACATTCCAGGGCTGAACTTTTAAGTGATTTAGGTTGTAATAGTCGCCGAAATTTGGACACATGATCCGGGTAGGCATTACTATAACGTTCATCGAAATAAACGAAAATTACTAAAACTGTACATGTGCGATATTGCCGCGACAACGGCGAATGTAAGCTATAGTGTATGCTGGCCTCTGTAACACATTTTTATCCAATACAAAAGTCTCTTAAAATGAGCAATAATGGAACCAATATGCTCCTATTAAATATGCCTGAGATTTTGATCTACCTACTTATTGCACTTTTCTAAATTGATTATGATTGAGCGTAGAACCAATGACTTAATTACGATACATAAAGCCAAAATTTGATGTGCGGTGTAGAACATAACGCAATAGTTCTCCTAAATAGATTAAATAGATATATAGAAGCACATACTTCGGAACATCATTAAAATGCATAAGTAGAATTCAATGTGCAACATAAATATTCGAGCAGAAATAGTGAGTCGGATGACTAGTACAGTACTTCAAACTTGTTTCCAAAACAATTTCAAATATTTCAATACAGGCATGGAACGACAACTATTGTAGTCGGTGAATACCAATAACAACTATCACAATTGTTGCGTTATCTCAGAAGATGTAGACATCTGGATATTTACAAATGTAATGTCACTCACGTTTGAAAATGGTCAAGCATCAAAGCCGCTCAGTTATTGCACATTCATGCATGTCTAGACACAAACATATAGTGTGGAACGAAAGCTGCGGTGGCGAAAAACGCATCATAATATTGTCAGCGGTGCTTCGTGAGATATTTCATTATGATCTCCCCGGTCATATTCTCATGAAGACAGACATCCATCATGATAGTGATGTGTAAGGTCGAGCCGCACGGCTAACAACTCGGGCGGCTACAAATAGAAAATATCGACTGGGATTAAAATCTCAGTCGCTTTAAACGATATGATCTGTGAATCAAATATTTCTTCAATTTTGGATAATTCACTCAACTACACAACTCATGTTTCATGAGGGTTGTCACACGATGCCTGCTTGCATTCTCACTGAACGCTACACACTTGCACATAAAATCAACCAGATTGAAAAAGGTTCAACCCACCCGATGGCTTCATTCGTGATGTGGCCACTTCATACTCGTAGTTCATGGAATGATAAATGTTAGAGCTACATTAAGAGACATTGTCGACTATTTGTAGTCCACTCTCATAGGATGAACAACTTGCGTATATTGGATTCCTCTTGTGAACTGGTTCAGGAGGTCAGAATGTCCTTCTGACACTCGAGTGACAGAAGGCAGTCACAGGACCCGAGTGAGTGTCCGGCTCCGGAGCCCTGATTAAAGATACGTAATTATGTTGATTCATATGTGAGACTGAATAAGGCGGATATATTGAGGTTCATCTTCTTCCAGTGTGTGAATAGATGACATGTTACTTAGCTGAGTCGTCTAAAACCGACATAGCTGTGCGGCTTCGGCACGACTCACTTGAAAACAAAAAAAAGTCTGATGACTTTGACATGTCTCTACTTCACGCTGCATGAAGAGGCAACTAAAAAAACCCCTACTATAGAGGTACCGAGAGAGTTGTGCAATCTCGTTCGAAGTTCGAGGAATACAAGTGGTCGAGATGTCTCAAGAACATAAGATTTCTTAAAGGGTCCTATTGTGAAAAAAGCGTATGTCGAGTGTATTTCTATTCAGTGACATTATAAACTGGTTGAAATTTAGATGTCTAAAATAATTACGAAGAACCTCGCGGTTGTCTTGTAATCTCGCGGTTTACTTCATGAGGAAAAATGTGGCCATTTCCCTATTGTATTATGATTCACCATTTTTGCGATAATCCATGATAATCTCACTGAATAGAAATTTTACACCTACGCAGGCACACCTGTGCGTGGGTGCTCCTTCTTGAGATCATGTACGACCACGGAATTAGAATGTTTTACCGCATCACTTTGCTAGAAGCGCAAACTGATTCAAAACGAAGGCACATACCGGAGCTTACTAAGTGGGCAAAAAGAAATTTTTGATACCTTGCAGAAATAGGAAAAAGTCGTGCGTCGCTTGCGGATTGCTCTGAATTTCATCAAAATGTTTCGATCGCCACGATTCCTTCAGATTCGAAGAATTCAGATCACTGCTTGTGAGTTTTCTCGATAATGTTGGTCCCTCAAATCATTATTTAAAAAAATAGCTGGTGCACCAAAAAAAGTTAACAAACTTCTTTGTAGAACTCGACATCGACTTTGTCTCTTTGCTGTGTGATTCGGTTGATAATACTCCGTCATAATCATAATAACAATCCGGTCACTGAAACTTTGCACAATTTGGCATGTTTCATGTTGAAGTGGCTGCTCACTGTTCGATTGCTATGGTAATATGTCAGCAGATTGTGCCATTTCATTAACGTCACATACTCCAATATCTCCTTTCTAGTCAAAAAGAAGAAAAGACGACCTGTCTAATTCTGTGTGTACGGCTACAAAATCACTTCGTCGAATAGAATACACCTACTCGGTGTATAGTCTACTCTTTCATTGTCTATGATCATGGAATGAAGAATCCATTAATAGTTTTCTTCCATGTTAATGACCGTCGCCCATATCACATGAGTTTTCATTAACAGCATTCTTTAACGATAGAGGACAGACTTCAGTGCGGGTACGATTGACACATCGTAACATCCGCTCACATACTTCTTTTTGTACAGCCATCCAGTGCTTCAAGCGAACAAGTCATTCGAGTAGTTGAAAACTTATGCTGTAAAAAACGATCGGCTAAATTGGCGGATTTTTAACGATAGGATTTGTAACACATGCAATTCGCAATTGATCCCTCATAGATGTGCAATAGATTCTTAATAATACATTCTCACGACTTAGTTCTGCGTTGTTCACGATTTTCATACTATATATTTTTTCTTACATAAAATGCTGCATTCATAAACATTAACAAACAGAGCATCGCATTAGTCAATAGAGTGGAAATAATTCAATGTTGCAACAAGCTTAGTGTCGCATAGTCTCAATTTTAATTGAAATTATCAACTTTATGATGCAACAAATAGTCTAGAAAATGAAAATAATGCAAGTTAGACTAATTTCAAACATATAATCACTGAAATTGAGAAAATCTCAAAATAAGCAGAATTGTGCAATGGGTGTGCCCTCCGTGGTATTGCAGTTAAGTACTATCATTTGGTGCGAAGGTCCGAAGATCATCAGGATTACAAGCTCCACAACGCTCCAAATGGTCTGACAATTTCTGCACCATCCAAGCTCCCCGAGGGAGAGTATTGACGTAAAAGCTTCATTATTGCATTTGAATCGCGCGAAAACCATATCGCACTCACTACTGCCCGGCAGTATAAGAATGTCATGACCGATGACGAATATGATCTGTCTGGTAGTTGATGCTGGTTCAATCCTCCATGACGATAGCAAATACAGCATCATTATCATAGAAATTTACCTGAAAATTCTTATTATGTATTTGCTCTATCTATAGCTGGCTTTCATTCCACTTTACATCCACGAAATGACCTGACTTACTTGAAAGGATACTGAAACTGGACTACATATGTGTTTGTGCCTGTGGACTTGGGACAGTTGATAGTAAATTTGGCGGATGCTCCATACCCCACGGTCAAAGAAAAAGCCAATACAGCTAAAGCCTGAAAGCAATGGAGATAATCCACATTAAGTAATAATTGAAATAATCCACACAACGTCGTTCGATTTTGTTTGCTGACATATTTCAGATATTAGCAAATAGTTTGATGAAGTGATTAATAAATAAATTTCAAATCTTGGACGCGGAAGTTAAAGACTTGCAAATCGACAAAATTAGATCCAAATTGAATCTCAAATCAAATGGTGTTGCAATCAGCGAATCGAGTCGAATAATTAAAAAAATGATATGCCTACTTTACCTCATTTTGAATTGCTATTTGCTTAGCAAACGAGAAAGTAGGACTACCAAATAATTGGCCCAATGATTTTGTGATGGCTTCTGAAAGCTGCAGTCCAGTCTTGGCATTCAGAAAGAAACAAGCATTCAAATTGAAGAGTATATAATTTTACAACATAATTTTTTGAGATAATGTAAGTCCACTACGCTTTTTTTTAACTTATTTCCTATCTTGACATTAGATAATTGAGTTAGACAGTGCATGTGAATTTGACATGTGACTTTTCATTGGTCATGACTTTTTCAAACACGTAGTTTGATGATAAGGACTGGCTCGTAGTAAAAAAAAGTCATTCACATCCCTATCACTCTATCTCACTTGAGCGCACATCACTCGATCTCTTTAATATACTTATGCTCGAAATTCAGGATTCGCAGCTTATACTCTATGAACCCCAAACGATGATTTTCGGAATTCTCAGCAGACGGTGATCCTCATATTTGAGGTGAATCAATCCATATGGTGAGCTGATAGAAGGACCTGACTTCTACTTCGTGGTTTTGAATAATAAAGAACTGGTACAGGAGAATGCAGAGTCAAAGGAACATCAACATAAACTCCTTTTACAAACTAAGTAACATTACTGTCGTATTTCAGCGAGAAATAAATCCATTTCTTGCGGACGATTTATAAAGTAATCACAGGTAGATTTATTTTGAAAATTTCATTGTCGTTGATGGGAAACTTTAAATCTATCGGATCGATTCATACTTCATATGCGTCAGTTTTGTAGACACTGGCACTTTCTGGGAGGGTATGCGTTATAGATATTAAAACAAAGTATTTTGGGATATTAACCAAATGTACCATAGCGATGAAGTGACGTAGCGAATGTCAGACGAGGCCGCAGTCATGTCGCTGAAGCGCTATGGTACATTTGATATATTTTGTTGATAGGGAAGAGTAAAGAGTAATTTGATTCTATCTTATCTATTTTATGATGTTATTAATTTCAATCACTGCTCGCTGATCATTTTCAGGCAAAAAGGAATTTTAGCATTGACTTATACATTAGATTCAAAAATTTGTTTGTACAATGATGTCATAAAAAAATGATATGGAAGGATGATATACGAAATGGGGAATAGAGATATGCAAGATGCAGGTTGTACTGAGCTACATAGTACCGGTAGCATAAAAAACAATGACCTGACTGAAAAGTTAGTGGTGCATAAGTAAATTTTGAATCATAAGTATCAGAAAAAGAGAAAATCCCTGTAGCTGTTAAGTTCATGTTAGCTGTTAATTGTTGGTTTAAATTGTTGATATAAAAAGATTCTCTTAGATGAAAATTGCTTGCATCGTGGTCATGTGCTAGAATTGATGGTATGATGTTGTTCGTTTGATAGTTGTTCGAATGTTTTCTGATGGACGAATCAGTAGTTGTCAGATGCTCTTCGCAGCGAATATGGAAAAATCGCAGAGTGCTGCCGATGTTAATTGGTGGCATTTAGAACAAGAGATCTTATAAACAATGTTTTTTCTTGCACTTCTTGGAGTCAAGCACAGGGCAATTCGATAAGTTGATATTGTTGTGAGTTCGTTTTGAGTGCATTTCTTAGTGTTCTACTTTTTCTTGTTAGCCAAATATTTATTTTTTCTCGTCGAAAGACGTTTTTAATATGGCTATCTAACTTGTCAGATATGTAAAGGAATGGAAAATACACAAGTTCATCGTCATTTTTCCGCTTAGATTCTCTGTTATTCTTTGAAGAATATTTTATCACTTGTGTGGGGTATTCATTGCAGAGGCGAATATTTTCGAACACATTTTCATGTTTTTGTAGACTCGCAAACTGGAACACCGTTCGGCAATTCGTTGTTTTTCGTTTCTGATGAAGTGAGATTTTGTTATGGTTGTTAGATTTGATCTATAATAGACAAAGATATTCTTTCTAGCTGTCTTTCTGTAGAATTCAAATAGGGGTTGCTGGAAGTGGTCATGGTTACAGAAAAATCAAGCAAACTGAGTGCTTGTAGCAGATGGGTGTTCGATCGCGAACTCAATGTTTGGATGTTGTGAATTCAATGTTTGGCGTAATTGAATGGCTTGTTATTCATTTGTTACCAGTGCAAGGAAGTCATCAACATAGCGTTTAAACAACGGAATTTTACTCATTGTTGATAATGTTGCTCCCTCAATGGTGTCAATGAATAGGATTGCAAGTATTCCAGTTAATGAATTTCCCATTGGAAGACCAGTTGTCTGACGATAAAATTTGTCTCGAAACTCGAAGATGGTATTATCAAGAAAAACCACCAACATTTGTTGTCCTTGGTTGATCGCGAGTCCTTTAGCATGTGTGATGTTGTTGTTTTGTAGTTTTTGAATGGTTGGTGAGATGGCATCATTGATTGGAATCTAAGGAAACATGACTAATATATCATAACTGTATGACTTCAGCGGTTGATCAGAGTTAGTATTCTTGATTGCTTCAATCAGCTTCATACTCGAAGAAAGATTTGTTGGAACGAATTTTAGAAGAGGGGTCAAAAATTTTGATAAGAGCCACGATAGTTTTGAGGTTAGAGCGTTTATGTTTGAAATAATAGGTCATATTTTGTGTTATGGACCTTGCTTAGGTGTTTTTATGAGATGATATAATTATAGTATAGTGGAATTATTCGTCACGTAGCTTCTCGTCACAAATTTTGGAAATGGCATTTTCAGCGCAATTTGTCTCATCTTTAGGTTTTCCAGCGTCGTGCAGTGGTTTCCGCACTTTCACATTATAATAATAATAATAATAAGTGTATATTTTCAAGCAAATGGTAATCAAATTGTGATAAAGTAGTACAGGTGAATATAGCACATTTCAGATAAAAACAGATGATGAAGCTAGATACACTGCGATCAGATACTGTTGTCTTTCCGGTTTAAGAAGGAAGAAGCATAAGGAAAGAATGAGTGTTTATATTTTTCCGTACGTGTCATGTGTAGACGAAAATGCTTCGTGTAGTAAAGTCGCTCCGGAACATATTTTTGTAGCAAATGATTCTGGGTCAGTGAAACTTTTTGGAACAGTTTTTTGCTGATGCACAATCTCCGCTGTTTGACACGATTAGGATTCCATTTAAACTTGTGCTTGAAATTGTGATTATCATCATTTCGATATATAAATTTGAAGACTCTCTTGTCTAGCCGTTGCATTTTCTTCTCAAGACGCCTTGGTAGGTGAACGAAAACCGGACAAGAATACTCAATTACAGATTGCATAATGGCTGCATAAATCATTTCAAGTTCTTTTGGACTAAGGTAATGTTTGAGCTTTCTGATAATAAAAAATCGGCGATTGCATCGTTTGACAGCTTCTCCGATGTGATCGTCCCATGATAGTTTATTATTCAAGACGACTCCAAGAATCCTCATTTTAGGAACCACAGGTAAAGGCAAGTTGTTGTAGGGTACCACATTTTTCTTTTGACATATCATGATGGATGATTTCTTCGTGTTCAAAGTCAATTTGTTTCTTATGGACCAGTCTATCGCATTTTTGATTTCGCTCTCAATTTCACTTTTCACTTCGCTTTGATTATAGATGAATAAGATATATGTCATCAGCATATTTCAGTTGTCTACTATTAGGTAACTTAACTTTCAAATCATTTGTATAAATTGAGAATAATGCAGGTCCGAGCACTGATCCTTGCGCCACCCCTCTAAGCATGTCTTTCACAGAAGAACTTGTGCCATTGATTTTCACGACAAAATTCCGATTGGACAAGTAAGATCTCATAAAATTGACGAAGCCGTTTGGAAAATCCATGTCATGAAGCTTTTTCCATAACAGATCATGATTTACAGAATCGAATGCAGATGATAGATCTAAAGATATTATCACAATCCCCATCGTGTCTTTGTCATCGTACAATCTCAGAGCGCTTTCTGTCAAGTCAATTAATGCAGTAGTTGTGGAATGAGACGGTCGGAAGCCATGCTGAGTTTCACCAAGATGTTGCTCAAATTTGCCCCACATTTCTCGTTATAATGAGTCTCAAAAATCTTTGAAGTTGGAGGAAATATACTTATTGGTCGAAAATTTTTAATATTGGCTGGAGATGACTTTGGAATTGGTGATATTACAGCTGTTTTCCATGCCTCTGGAAATTTTTTTTGCATAATTGCTGCTTCGTATATAAGCCGGAGAGGCTTCGTTATGAGGTCTGCCATTTCAGAATATATTCTGGCAGGAATTCTATCTGCTCCAACCGACTTTTTCCATGAGAGTGTTTTCAAGTGCTTACAATATCTTCTTCATGTAGCAGTATATTCCAATCATCGTCGTCAGTCAGTAATTCATCTTGACGGTGAGACTCCTCATCGAAATATTTGTCTCTGAGTAACTTTGCAATGTCTTCTGATAATTCTAAAGGTCCGTAATCTTCGCTCAACAGATTATCCCAATTTCCATTCTGGTTCTTACCGCTTATTTCTTTTACTGTTTTCCATATACCATGACTGGTTTGCTTCATTCTGTTGATATACATTTGCTTAGATTTATAGATTTCTTGCTTGACTTTTATCTTCAAACTGTTATATTTTTCCCATTGACCTTTCCTGTATGCCTCCCAACGTTGGTCGATTAACGATTTAGTAAGGGGTGATAACCACTCTTTATCCCTTGGTGACATTTGAACCGACCTCTGAGGAATGGTGAAGTCCATCACAGTGAGTATGATATTGCAGAAAGTATCATGCATGTCACTGACATTCATCGTAGGGTCAATATATTTCTCCCAATCGATCTCAGACAAACAGCAACGAAGAGCATCTAGATTAGATTGTCTAAAGTCATAGATTCTTTGGATACGACAATGCCTCCATTTTTGCCATAGCCGGAGTTGTAGGCTTAATGTATATAACAAGGTGATCTGAATTTGAGATTGGGGCATTGAAAATCACGTTTTCAAATTTGTAGAACTCAATTAAATCACGGGAGATTAGTATGTGATCCAAAATGCTTGATCCTCTTGTAGGTCTACTGATAAGGTCTACAACATCAAGGTCACAGCAAAGTGCATTAGTGTCAAAATGATTGAAATCCCCAAGTACTATAATATTGTGATTAGGGTTATCATACAGAAGTTGGTCCATTTCAGTTACAACGCGTTCACGAATGTCATTAAGAAGAGGATGTGAAAGGTTTGGAGGGATATAAACACACAGGAGAATTATACAACATTTCCACAGTCTGATAACAAGGAACTCGATTTCATTGATGAAGACACATGAAGTAATGGTACTATACTTGAAATTGTTATTAACGTAGATGGCAACACCACCTCCTTTACGGTGTAAGCGATCATTGCGACATAATGAGTAGTTGGGAAGACCAATTGCCTCAGAATTGATTTCACTAGATAGCCAGGATTCTGTAATGCAAATTACATCTGGGCAAGTAGTGAGAACTGTAGCAGCTAATTCATCAAATTTTCCAAGAAGTGAACGAACGTTTGTCAAACAAATCTTAGGATATGAATATGGCGTAGTACTGGTAAAAACCCTTTTCAAAAATTTTGTTTTCTGGTAATTGAATCGGGTAAGTCATCAAGAAGCACCAGCTTCCCATATTTGATAGTTGCTCGTTTGCCATCTTTGTTCAGAATTTTGAGTTGATCCCGAAGATGCTTGTTCCTCTTTTGCTGATCAAATGTCAAGTCTGGATTTATAAAGAAATTTTTGTACAAAGAATTTTGACGTAATGTTTTTGAATTTTTCAGAATTTCATTTCGTTTCTTCAGAGTGGGACATTTAACCCTCAGCAACCGTGGACCATTCGCTGTGAATTTACCTAAACGATTGATTTCAGATATGTCATTGGAATTAACCCGGATAGCGTTTAGTAATTTCTTAACACTTTCAATATCGTGGTTTTCCCTCGCAGCAATATCTCCATCCTGTGCCTCGAATAGCCCCGAAATAACAACAAATTTCCGTTTCCTGTGCCTCATTTTCATTTCATGCATCATACTTTCATCGTCATGGCCGCCTAGATAAGTCGAATCAGTTGCTATCTGGAGAACTTCTTGCTTTAATTTGTCTTGTTCTTGTTGACAACGGGTAACTTCTGATTCAACCTTATCCTTTCTGCTACATAACCGTCGAATACTGTCGTCGATTCTCTGTACTTGTGCTGTAATAGAGGATATAATCTCCTGTTTGGCGTCTTGTATCAATTGATTTACGTCCATCACTGATATGTAATTCGAAGATTCGATAGAACTTTCAGAGTTGTTCGCACCATTGTTATGCCTTCGTGATCGATGACGCTGATGCGGTGACATTTCCGCGACAAAAAAAATTCACCTTAGCGGGAATAGAACCGCAAACCTTGCAACTAGCAGTCCAGTATGCAACCACAAGACCACCACACACTTGCAAATTACATTATCTTCTACATAACTACGTACTTCAACAACACGTCAAATATATTCCATATCAAAGTTCTAAATTATGAAATTTAGTAGAAAAGGACCAAAAAATGGACTAGGCATACAACACCTCTAAATGCATTCTCTTGAATTGGTCATTGAATCGATTTTTTTGAAAATTTGTACATCCTATTCATTTTTCAAAGCAAATGGAACAAGTGAAAAGGAAGTAGGCGACATTCTTCAAAGTGTTCCATCAAGGCACTTGTTCTTGTGAACGATAGACATGAGTTTTTCTAGGAGACACCAACTACATAGCATGTCTACTGGAGCCTTAACTTAAAATTGATGTTGTATTATGTTGCCAAATGTCAGTCAAAAACATAAATAAACATGGCATTCTACAAGCATAATTATCCAATTGAGGTTTAACTCTAATCAAAAATGCGTTCTGTTATTGAACTAAGATAAAAAATAAACACTCGATCCAATTATGTTTGCTGTAAAGCATTGTTTCATTATTACTTTATTATAGCTGAATATTAGAGTACATGTATATTGACTATTTTCGGAAAATTCATATTGGAGACTTATGTTCATAGAACACCGCATGCTAGATTCATGTTATTTATAGCATGCCAAAATACATCCTAAGACCATCTAGAATCCGTCATGCACACACGTCGTTATAAAAATGTTCAATATGTCCATCAAATGATATTAAATTGCTGATCAGAGCAGTGTGATAAAATACAGTATCAAGTCGTTCAGTGCATCTCATCTTTGAAGAGGAAAACTGATAATATGTAAATTATTAAATTTGCTATAAAATACAAAAAACAACATTTTCATCATTTAATTGATGATTGTTCTGAATTTATTACAAGGAATTCTTCCATAAACTCAGGATTTTCACATTTCCCTGAGTTATCCCGGTTTTCCAGGTCGTTCTACACCCTGCAATGACTTTCGAATCGTCCGAATTCTTTCCGTAGTTAATGCCTTGGACAACTTTCTGTTATTCACAGCACCCTATCCTTTTTCATCCGATGGGTCAGTAGAAGTCCATGTGTGGAGTTCAGTAAGGAGATCCGATCGGGTCCATCTCTTTTTTTCCTGTGTTTCATTCCGTCATTCAGAATCTTGATACTGACAATCGTCTGAAGTTCCATGCCTGGTACCTTGACAATGGTGTCATTTGTGGGAATAAGGATGATATTCTCGATATTTTGTCTGAATCCAACCCTCCACATTAATCACTAATCTCTAAATGAAGTACGAGAATGGTGAGCTTTTCAGCAGCGGAGAATTGCAAGATTTTCTTATGTCAATGAAGACATCACATAATCCATCTTTCGATGCTTCGGGAGCTCCTATAGGCAACGAAGAATACTGTAAACGCTACATAGAGGACAAAAGGAAAATAGCAATGGCACTACTTGCCTCTTCTTGGGAATCCTCAAGTTGCATTAAGTTTACTGCGCATGTTTGGTGGATTAAGCAAACTCGCTTATCTTTCACGGACAACGCCTCCAGCTCTAGCTGCTGAAATTTTCTAGGCGTTCGACAAGGATGTCCGCCGCTGTTTTGAGGAGTGTTCAGCAGTTGAGACGACTGATTCTACTTGGTTTTAAGCTCAGCTAGGTTTTCGGTTTTGTGGTCTAGGACTCAGATCTTTGCTTCGCCATTGCTTATATAAGCTCTGTTCTGAATTGTGGAATTCCTCGAAGAGAATTTCTATCTGACGCAATTAACATCTTCAATGACTATCTTCCGTCTCGCCACAAAGTTGATTCCGAAAAACTGTGCGACAGCATTCCTAAACAGAGATTTCTGTCTCGAATTATTGACAAAGTCGATTTTGATAATCTCATCTTGACATGGTCAATGTCTGACCAGACGAGGGTGCGCTGGCTACGATTTGAATCCCAATGAAATGTCCATTCTTATTAATGGCTTGGTCTGAGTTTAAATGTTCCTGACAGCACTTGTGCACGATGCCCTACAGTTGTACTAAATACAGCCCGTCATCATGCTTTGACTTGTCGAAGAGGATCTGATGTTGCAGCCCGACATAACAATCTACGCAATGCCCTCGCCGGTTTTTGTCGACAAGCTCTGTTGAATCCGAAATTGGAGTCTGTTGCAGGTTTAGATTAGGACCCTGCGAGTACTCGAACGACGATGCGTATTCGATTCGAGTTGACGAACATGTGTAAAAATATATCGCGTTTGCATAGCTTTCTTATTTCGATTACATTGACTTTCTTTAATGACTTGCTACTTTAGCGCGTTTATTTAGCACTATGTTTTGTTCACAACCTGGTCACAGCAATATTGTTGAAGTTGCGATGAAATGTTCCCTAAATTCAGTCACATCAGCCAAAGGGAGAAGATCAGGGATCGCAATTTTCCGTTTTTTGCGAAATTATTCTAATGTAAATATTTCAAATTTATGCATTCAAACACCGTTTTTTCCTGGGTGAATTGCGATCCCTGGAGAAGATTAATTATTTCTATCTCAAAAAATCATCTTTGCAAAACGCAATTCGGACCTGTTACTTTAGCTTATCAGACAGCAGACAGTTTGTTTGGAATTTTTAGTTTATCTCACGCACGTAAATACTCACTCTGGCAGTTGTTCAGAAATCATACTTTATTCCGTATTTTAGTAAAAATACGCACGTATATTGTTATCATATTTTGTTGAAAAACGAAAAATGATTCAATACACTACTCACAAAAAAATTACACTCATCAACTTAGATAAACAAGCTTCTCAATAAGGCAAGTGCAGGATGATATAATGGTCAGCAGACGACAACTAGGGCAAAATCACATTAATTAACTGCAGTTGATAGATAGTCTGATGATGTGCTGCTCTCTAGAGTGACAAATAACTACACAAGCTGTTTTATTGGAATAGACTGAATAGAGTACTGTGATAGTGTACAACTTGAATAAAAACTGCGAACTCAGTTAATTTCTGTAAATGTTAAGATAATAAGACCTTCTCTGACATTTAACAGCGACCAACAGATATAGCACTTCATAGCTGCAAAAAAATACAGGTTTAAGTTAACTCGTTAAAGATGACATTGATCTTTTGTCAATTTTCTAATAGTAAGTGAGCGATGTTCTCTCTCACCCTGTACGGTATTCAGAATAATGACACGCTTGCATAATAATTATTGTATAATATGCCTAAAAGGTAAAATACATACAATGCTTAAACAGAAGGTTTTAAAAAAAGTGATTGCAAAAATAATGTAAATAAATGATTGGATGCAGAGGATTTTATAAATTTGTATAATGCATGTCTTATGTCCACAGCTGCATATAATTACACATTACATAACGAAGGATAACCCATTTAGCGATTTGCGTCGCCATATACCTTATTTTCTTATTCTCTTCATTGCTATCATTAATATCTTTGAAAATTTTGCCCGGCTCGACTCGAGGTTGACAAAAGCCCAACTCGCAGGGCCCTAGTTTAGATGACACAAACACTCGACCTGCTGACATTTTAATTCCCGTATGGAAATTGGTGGGTCGGCCAGCTGTCGACTTTACGGTTGCATATCTACAAAACATCACACATATCGCTGATGCGAGCACAACTGAAGGATCGGCGATAGCTTCGGCTGAAATGAGAAAAATACAGGTTAGCGGGCCTAAATGCAACAGTTTAGGTTGGTCATGCGTCCCCTTCGCTATTTCCGTCTTTGGCGAGCTAGGGGAGCATGCTGATGAAACAGTTGGCCGAGGATAGCGACTCGTATGGCGATTGGCGATACAATCGAATTCGTTGTATGGAGAAGCTAGGTCAACTATTTTGTCTAGACTCGGCATTACGCTCATGAGAGCTAATGCCCGAGCTTTGATTTCTAGATCGGATTTAGGCCAACATTTTCTTTCCTAGGGTCTGTTTCATAGGTTATTTCGTAGGTTTTCTAACTACAATATTTTCTCTGCTTTGTAGAGTGACTTTTTTTAACTTGTATACCCTGGAAAATTGTCTTTCTTCGCTGTTCTCAGAAATATATATCCTCGACCGCATTGAGTACGTGGATATATGAATGATCAAAGTTCTAAAAACGAAAAGAGACATTCACAAAAAGTAATATCACATATCCTACTTAAACAAATTTTTACAGATATACTCATTCATGATAACGCATCTGTCTATCTTACGGCAACGATATCATAACGATATCATATATTTTCTTAGATCATGCATCGCAAATGTCACTTATCGGAAATACATTGCAGAAATTCTTAGTGAATTCTCAAATAATACATACCAACTGCATAATGCGAAGAAATCCTCGCGGTTCTTTGAGGACGGTGAAGTCTCGCTGTGACCTTGCTGTGTTAGGGAACTGAAAAAGAAACAAGAAAATATATGCTATACATCTATTAAAATTTTAACTTTGCATGTGCATCCAGGGGTGAGATCACGCCATGACGAAATTTCCAGAAAATTTAATATTCTCAAATTTTATATATTTCATAGTAGTATGGAAAATAGCAAGCATTCGTGCGATAATCTTCAAGAAAGACATATGCACTGTGATGTGCAGTCAGTACAGAGCACAGAATTATGTTCTATCCGAAATGACATCAAAATTTGTGCACGGTGTAGCGTAGAAATCGTCGAAAAATTATGGCACAAACGTCACTACTTTGATTCACCAGAGTCGTCGTCTTGTGAATAGATTATGCGGCTAGCTCTATGATCCAGTTAGCCAATAGTTGGTGACGCGACGCAAGTTTCATGGCCACTAAACTCGAGTCAACAAACTGTCAGCTTTACTATTCGATGGATCAGACTCTATTAATGAATATCAATCTACGTCATGCTGAACTTGAAGACAACAATAAGTAATGAATAAGGCTAAGAAAAACAAACAGGGATGAAGTATCGATCATCTTCACTTCACTCAACTGTCAATTCAATCACGAGGTTGTAGCGTCGTAGATACAGACGAGTGTGGCGTGATTCTCGGCATGCATTACACAGCATTGAACGAGAAAATGTTGGGAAGCAGCGTCATTCACAAAATATATTAGCACTAACTGTTAGCATAACTTACATTCCTGGTTTTACGAGCACCACTACCCCTGTCTTTTTGTTGTATTTTTGAACGAATCTCAGAACCCAGTAAATTTTAGACAAGATTTCCGGAGAAATCACACCCCTGTGTGCATCTGATAACAGGTAAATACACATACATACGTGTACATCAAATACCGTGTTGCGGTTAGTAGGACAGACAGCTATCAACCCAATCACAAGTGAATACTCTTCCCCATGAGTGTTCGCACCAATCGCATGAATTTCACATGTAGAAAGTTGATTTCAGGACCTTATGTGTAGAGATTATATTTCTCTGATAGGTAGGCATGTCTTTTTATCGAACACGTATATTTGTAATTGATCGTCGTCATCTCCACTTGAGTCGAGTAAGGCACCAAGAGTTTATTTGGATCAATGAGAGTAGTAAATACAGAGTAGTTATTACAGACAATAAGCAGTCAATGCAGACTAGACACATAGACTAATCAGGATGGTTTATCAATGAGTCCTCAGGTGTGATAGGAGGCTAACGCGGACGCGGCACATGTGACCGCACACCTAACAAGCGTATACGCCTTCTGCTCAGTTGGCAGAGTAAATCCCACAGCCCCTCAATGTCTCCTTCAAGATATCCTTGAAACGCTTCACCGGCTTTCCCAATGCGAGGCTTCCTGTCTTCAGCTCGGGTAGGACTGACCACTTGGCCATCCCATAGCAGCCGATGGTTGACAATCCCGGTCTCAATGTATTTGGTATTGCATCCTTGCATGATGATGGTGTTGGCTCTCCGGTTCTGCCGTCTGAAGAAAAGAATGGCTCGCAAAAACCGCTGTTGACATCGATCAAGCAGTTTTACATGTCACCGATAGACCGTCCACGTTTCACTGCTACAGGCCTACAGTAATGTCGAAACAATGACGGACATGTATACAAGAGCCTCCGTTGAGGTCAGGTCAGGTCATGTTTAGTGAAAGGACGTCCGAAGGCTGCGGCATGTTGATCCTTGTGTATAAATGCCTTCACGGCATTTATGTGCCTTCATGGATCATATCGGTCAATTCCTTTTCCAATCGCTCGTATCTGCGCTCGACATCAAATAACTTAATTGAGATATCTAGATTCCGCCTAAAAACTGGCAAAGAAACACTTCTCTGCCTCCGCTGCTCAAAGTTGGAATAGGCTGCCCAGTAAAATTACAACAGTTAAATATCTGCATCTTTTCAAAAGATCAGCGAGAGACTTTTATAACTGATCATGCGTGCATTAAATTTGCGTTTTCATTTTTTTGTGCACAATAGCCTTAAAGCAATATGTCATAATGCCACTTTAAAATAAAATCGTGATCAAATCGAATCCACTGATTTTGTAATGTGGTCATGAAGAGCAATCACAGCATAAGTCAATTCAGATCTTGGTCGATAAGATAATTGCGAGTCCGGAAAAAACGTCCTTTTCAGATGTTTCAAAATATGATGCTCCAAGATTTTGCTCGTGACGATTATGAAAGTAATTGGTCTCTGAGAATGTCAGTCGATGGTGGTATCAATTTTTGGAAAGGGAGATGCTGCACAAATCGTGAGAAGTTTTTGGTGCATAACGTTCGATGCTGCTGCTAATGATGATATTGCATAAGGGTTCAGCAATGAAGGGAGTCGATAGTTTATATAGTCTGTTGGGGCTTCCATTTGAACTGTGAGCTTTCTTTATCGAAATTCAATCGAGGAAGAGAAAGACATAGCATGGATCCGATTGAGAAAGTTCAGAAGAGATGTAGACTGATTTTCCTTTACAATATTGTTAATGGGTTGGTAGGCTTGGATAAGAGTGAGTTTTTATCGTATTCTGATCGGGTTCAAGATATCCCATCTTTTCATAAATTACTTGTACCTATGTCTTTGCAGGTCCTTGTACCTTTTCTCCTTCTAAGTCCAACCTGTGACCTCAAAGTGGTGAAGGTGTGTACACGGAGGCGCATCGAGGCTATGTCGTCTGGGATTTCGGTCCCTGGCAGGTCTTACCTTGGCTAACAGGCTCGTTGCCAGCGGTGAAGGTCCGCACTCCGGCTAACCAACAGGCTCTGGTGAAAACGTAAGGTTGATCAGGCTCGTGAGCTTTCCGTAGAAGGTATCTGGTCTAGGCCGACCAGCAGATGGACTCCTAATTGGAGGTGATGTAAATGAGCATGTGGGCACGAACATCAGCGGCTATGAGGAGGTGCTCGGTCGGTACGGTTTCGGGGAGAGAAATGCAGAAGGTGCAGTAGTGCTCGACCACTGTAAGAACCATGGTCTACGAATCCTAAATTCGTTTTTCAAGGACAAAGAAAAGCTCATTACCTTCAAATCGGACGAAGCTGAGACACAAATCAATCTCTTGTTGATGCGAAAGAGAGCAGGCGCGACTGTCCTAGACTGTACAGTGATTCCTGGAGAGGCTCAACACAGGTTGGTCAGAGCTGCTTTACGGATCAAAGGACATGTTGCAAGGAAAAGAATTAACAAGAAGAAAATCAAGGTCTGGAGGCTAAAGGATGAGGAAAGGAGAAGAGAATACGAAGAGTTAAACTGTTGCCAGAAGTGTTAAACAGGAAGATGGAAGCTGGAATTCACTGGTCGAGTGTGCAACGGAAGCTGGCATCAAAGTGTGTGGAGAAACGAAGGGACAGTGAGGCAGAGAACTGGTGGTGGAATGAAGCGGTTCAGCGTGCAATCAAAGAGAATACGGAAGCATACAAAGTCTGGCAGAGATCTGGGAATGAGACTGACCGTCATGCATATTGCAGTGACAAAAGAGAGGCCAGGACGTGTGTCGCAATTTCGAAGAAGAACGCATGGTTCAGGTGGAGTGAAGGATTAACAACAAGAGAAGGGCGTAACAGGATGTTCCGAGTTGCGGCACAGATGAAGAAAGATCGTGCAGACATACAGGGAACACAGTATATCAAGGACGAAAGTGGTGCTATAAAGGTGAAAGAGACGGAGGTTGGAGAGACATGGAGAAGGTACTTTGATGGCATATCGAACGAAGGCAATGACATCACTCTGCATGACATCCCCCCAGCTGAAGGCTCAATCGCTGACTTCACTTTAGAGGAGGTGGAGGAAGCAGTGATCAGCATGAAGAATGGCAAAGCACCGGGCCCTTCCGACGTAAACGCCGAGATGCTTAAGTTGGTTGGTGAACCTGCAGTTGAGGCATTGCACGCCATTTTCCAGCATATTGCGCTCACCGGAGAATGTCCGAAGAAGTGGAGCAACAGCTTGACGGTCGCACTGTTTAAAGGGAAAGGAGATCCTCTGAGCTGTCACTCGTATCGGGGACTGCGACTACTACAGCATGGAATGAAGATCTTTGAGAAAGTCATAGAAAAGAGATTGAGAAGTTTGGTCACCATTGGAGAACAGCAGTTTGCATACAGCCGAGGAAAATCGTGTACGGACGCAATCTTCATCATCAGAAGACTTCAGGAGAGATACATGGAAAAGAAAAAGAAATTGCTTCATATCTTCGTCGACCTCCAAAAAGCTTTTGATCGCGTCCCACGAGATGTCATCAGATGGGCACTCCGACGACAGAAAGTGCCAGAACACCTGATAAACCTCGTCATGTCCTTGTACGTAGACACAACATCGAAAGTGTGTGTTGCAGGAGGAATGTCAGAAGATTTCGGCATAGGTGTTGGTGTTCATCAGGGATCTGCCCTCAGCCCCCTTCTCTTCATTCTCGTAATGGAAGAAGCTACGAAAGATCGCAGAAAGGGAGGATTGATGGAGATGTTGTACGCAGATGACTTGGTCCTTACAGGCGGGAGCAAGGAAGAAGTGGAAGAAATGTTCAAGAAAT
Organism: Prostheceraeus crozeri; assembly: GCA_907163375.1. NCBI lineage: Eukaryota > Metazoa > Platyhelminthes > Polycladida > Euryleptidae > Prostheceraeus > Prostheceraeus crozeri. The sequence goes on from CAJQUW010003998.1 coordinate 110,088, forward strand.
GGAAGGAGGACATGGAAAGCAAAGGTTTGAAAGTGAATATCCAAAAGACGAAGATGTTGATCAGTGGCAGCGAAGAATCTTCTCCTCTTCAATCATGAAGGTTTCCTTGTGGTGTATGCGGTCGCGGCGTAGATGCCAACTCCATTCTCTGCCAATGCTGTGATAAGTGGTGTCACAAATGCTGTAGTGGACTGAATTCTCTCACAGGCGTCACAAACTTCCAGTGTTCGATGTGTGTAAACAACGCAAGGAGTACCGACGAAGATGAAAGATGTGCGATAGACGGTGTGGAGATCGACGCATTGAAAGAGTTTTGTTATCTAGGGGAAGCGTTGAGTTGCAAATGAGGATCAGAGCGAGCGGTGCAAGCGAGAATTGCGTCCGCATGGCGCAAATGGAAAGATCTGGCAAGTCTCCTCAGGAACCGACACATACCACTCAAGTGCCGCGGACACGTGTATAGCGCATGCATCAGACCCTTGCTGCTCTATGGTGCCGAATCATAAGCCCTCACACAACACCTGGCCCAACAACTGCGTTCGTTTGACAGACGGATGCTGCGGTACATGACCGGTGTCTCACTCTCCGATCGAGTTGACAGCGCTGAAGTAGCAGGCAGGTGCAGCATCAAACAGCTGGAGGTCGTACTCAGAGAACGCAGGTTGAGTTGGTTCGGGCACGTGAAGCGGAGGACAGAGGAGCCGATTCATCGCGTGCTCAACGTGGCTGTCGAAGGTCCCAGGCCACGTGGCAGACCAAGAAGATCATGGCTGCAGACCATCCAGGAAGACATGAAGGAGCTGAGGCTGACAGTGGAAGACACACAGGACCGCGCCCGTTGGAGGAGTCTCATCACGTCCAACCCTCACCAAGGAGGAAAAGCAGACGTTAAAAGGAGAAAGTAAGTATGTCTAGGCATTCATTCCGCTCCAACTTCTTCACAGTCGATGCTGCTGGTCATTGAAACAACTTAACTTCCTCAGAAAGAAATGTAGGCAATATTGCTGAATTCAAAGCATCCATCACTGCTTATTTCAATGTGATATTTGGTGACGATCCTCATTTGTGTAATTCATGTTATTCAACTTGAATATTTTGTTCTGCCCATGTTGGGCTTGATATTTGTCCTCTATTCATGTTTTATAAATACATGCCATCTATTTTCTGTTGACAAATATATTATCGTCATCAGCCGACAATGGACACCAATCATCGTCTTCTAAAGATAAGTTGTTTCAGTTGTCGATTTCGTAAGACACTTGTAAGGAAACTGTTTATATAGTTCAAAGCATCGAAACCGTCAGATAATCGATCAGATAATGAAGCCAACAAATTCATCCGCCTCTTACCACAAACTTCATTAACAAGAGCCTTTTTGTTTTGCAGTACTCTCTCACGACAAAGTCTCTTTAAGATACTATACTCATCAAAAATCTCGTCGATAAGCTGCCCATCGACTGTTGATCAGGTCCTTCAGGGATGGAGTGATCCATTGCTTATCACAACTTGATAAATTTACATTTCTTCGTGCAATTACAGACATGCACTGTGACCATAAATCATTGAGTAAGGAGACTTTACTACCAATATCCTGCTCACGATAAATTGATGTGAAAGATGTATTTCGCTGAGCACTGACAAAATGAGACAAGTAATCTTTATAATTGTAGATGGTGTGGGGACGAGAGGATAAACATCCGTTAATGATCAGGAACCAAAGACACTTCACCATGTGAACCACGGCGATTTGAGAATGGTGACGGACCAACCTCGGCTGATGGATAGTTCACCGATAAGCAGCTGCTCATCAGAAAAAGTGGGATCTAATACTTTTATGACAAGGTCGTGTGCCGGTATCAATTATTTAAGTATACTTAAATGATCACAATCCCCACGAACGATGTAATGAAGCTAGGCATCAGCATCTGTGATACCACCAAGCTGAGAAGAAATGTTATCATTGATAAGTCCACGGTTTGAGAACGATTTGGAGGGATGTAAAATCCACAAAGAAGGAAAGATATCGATTGAACACAAAATGTTAGAAAAACATGCTCCCCTTTAATGGGATCACTCGTCGACCGATGGGCGATGACGAAAACCCCCTAAAGACTTTCGCATCCAAATCGTAACGCCACCACCTGATGAAAGAGCCCAGTCTTGTCGAAAAATGCTGTAGCCATCAGTGCCAAACATCGAATCGTCGTGATCAAATGTTAGCCACGTTTCAGTGACGATTATTACATCCGGTATTTTACTGCAACAAATCGCACAAGAATCATGCATTTCACCCGGAGTTGCAAGAGATCGCGCGATGAACTTAAGAAGTGACGGTAGACGGGGACATTGTTCATTATAAGACAGACGTAGAAGAAGACCAACCATTACATAGTCACGCATCGGAAAAAAAGATTGCGGAGAGGATCTTCTTATTCTTCTTGGTCAACTATGATGTCATCGATGGCAATCTTCCCTCTGAATGAGTCAATGTTCTAAGATGCGAATTCAAATTCTTCAATTTGCGACTCGTTTCTTCGTTCAATTCGTTTCTTTTCTATCCGGGTAAATGCGATCAGAGTCGATAATAATGTCTTTTAGGTAATTGTCTTTGTAGAGTTTGGCATGTCTCAAAATTGCGTTCCCCATGTTGGTGCTCTGCAATTTCACTTTGATGATTCTGGGACGGTGAGGGTGTCTTTCCCAAGTCTTTCAGTTTTTGATGACTTTAACTTCTGGAAAGGCATTCCGTAAACATGCACGAGCATGATTCCTCTTCTCAATCGTTCAGTATTTCTGGAATCCTACTAGTGGATGTTGTATGTCAATATCATTTTCATTTGCCTGAAAATAGCCTCCTGTAGTGACTGAAAGGCTTCGTTGAAGACATAGCAGTCAATCACATCTCTCGTCTTCGGGCTTTCCTCAAGTTCAATACAAATGATATACTCTTTCGGCAACAGTTACGTACACCTCTCACTTATTATGGTTGCTAACTTAACTTACAAAAGGTTATTTAACAGTTTGAAAATGACTTTGTAAGACTTCTAAGGACTTCTTCATGGAGAATTTCTTCTAGAAGAGCCGCAACCGCGTAAGAAGTGTTATAGAGAGGACTTTCCTAATTAATTAAAATCTTTCATAAATAGTTTCAACTATCGTTGCTATTCTTTTTACTACTGCCACTCGAATAAATCTTGCTAAGTTAATGGCATAAAAAACTGGTCGGTACTGTATTTCCTATGGACCCCAGCTCCAAAGACCTGGTGCTACTACTTATTGGTGGCATCAATTTAACAGAACTAGGCCTTCGAGTACATGCTCTGAATCTTTGCTGTCTGTTGAGTTGAAGACGGCTTCACACTTAACACTTTTCGTAAATGTGTGCGCAGAAGAAAGCGCATATCTATTGGGCTATTTGAGCACGACAAAACTATGCTCCTTGACATTGTGCATGGTCTGATGGGAAGAGGAAACCAGAAAGCCCACCACTGCTTCTAGGAAGACGATTCTACTTCATTTCCCGTTGAAGTTTGATAAATTCTTAAAATGCCTTGGCATGAACTATACTTTAAATTTTTAGGAAGTCTAGGTTGCAAGTAGGCCTAGTTATCGGAATTACAGATTAGACAATATATTTCGACTCTGCTTTCCATCCAAGACAAGCAAGAGGAATGACTGAGGCACATTCCTGGTAAATTCAAGATAACAATGGCAAATCTAAGATTTCTTATCTACGCATTATCAAAATTTAATCAATGTTTATACCCAGATAATATATCTCAAAATCCCAGATCAATGAATAACCCCAACCGCCCAGCCAAAATTTCAATGGTGTCATAAAAGTGAGATATGAGATTTGTGGCTATTCAAGGAAAATAGCTAGTATTATTCAAGGTCTGGGATTTCAAGATATTTTATCTGTGTATTACCTTTGAGCAATCTCTGCACAAGTGTCGTCGACTTTACAGGAGCTCAACTGGTTGCATGTAAACATTCGGATCAACTTTCGATTGGCAGTTATTCTGTTTAAGTGTCTACAACAGGTTGCACCTCATTTAGCAGAACGTCTTACACATGTGTTCAATATTTGATAATGCGCAAATATCATAGATCTGCCGATGAATCTAGAACCACGAATGTGTTTCAGTCATCCTCTAGATTATCATGAAAATGATTAGACAAATATACTAATGTCGAAATACGACGTACATTGACAAATCTATAATCCTGATGATTTACAATTTGGTTTTTCTAAAAAGTTCAATACGACGACTATACATACATGCGACATTGGACACAACCAGTTTTAGAGAACTGTTTAGGATCTGACACATTGAATAAGGGAAAAGAATCACCAGTGGTTGAAAAAAAACAAATCCTTAGATGAAAACTCCAAACATTTTTTAGTACAGGAAAGCACAAACCCGTTTATTTATACGATTACATACATGTTGGATATAAATCAAATTTTTCTGCTTATCTTGTCATTTTCAACGTCAGACGATGGGAATACGACTCAACAGCTGTAATGGCGTGTGAGACTTGCCTGACAAGAAAACAGCAGGGTCAGTAGGCTACATGGTTTCACCATGCCATTTACCATTGTCATAAAATTTAAAACATGATCTGTAAGGATAACAGAAAACACCAAGAAACAGGTATGATAAACAACAGATTCTCACTATCTCAGCACAATAAGCATACATTTTGCTACAAAGCTAGAAAGAAATTTTTCTTTTCAATCTGTGAAATTGCGAAATTTGAGCATTTTTCAGTGAATTCTCAAAATTCGACATTACACTGAACTCTCAGAACTCGTTTATATTGCACAAATTGTGCACATCATCAAAGACTTGAAAATTCGTATACACATAAAAATTATGTATGCGCGACCACCCAACAATGATTCAAGTCTAGATTTGGATGTACAAAAATGCATGACTTGATAATGTCAACATGCAGAACCAAAAATCGCATGCCCACAGCATCGTAAAAATAAATGAAACCGTATGATTCCGATTATCTCAGCTATAAATATGTTGCAAGACACGGTCAAATAGATTGTGACGTGTAAACATAAAGACTGGGAAAAATTGAAAATCAATGACATCTCAAAAATAATTAATGCATAGCCATGTTCCAATATAACTTGACAGACTTACACGGTCCATATCTCAATAAATAGATCGAAATTTCACACAAGTGGATGGGTATAAAATCCGATCACAACCGATCAAGCCGATCACAACTAAATTTAAAAATTTGATAAAAAGTACAACAAAATAATTCAAGCTATTAAAACAAAATGAATAAACTCTATTTTTCACAAACCAGCAAACTTTTCCTTACAATGTGCGTTTCTACCACATGCACACGAACACAGAACAAATCCAGACGCTAATTCGAATATTCTTGTGATCTCAATTGTGTAAATTCTATAAAACATCGCACGCATTTGACGTAGACTGCAAGTCAAATTAGTCCAGGAATTCTTGTGATCGAAAGACACATTCACTCATCAAATACAACATCACCCCTAATTCTTCCCAAAAATTAGAGAGCTCTCACCTATCAAATCCACACGTGAACAAACCATGATGTCTCTACCATATGAGAAACCTAGAATGTCGATGCGCAACAGGCCAAAACGAACATCGACTTCGTCCAGAAAAATTCGCTTCATATGCTGCGATTCTGCTAGAAAAGTATTAAACTTACAACTTCGAGTCAGAGATCCAAAGATCCCCTTGAGATCAAATCGGAACACCAACCGAACAAGTCGTTTTTGTCAGAAGACTTGTTGAAATTACAGGAGTTTCTCCTACACTAGGCCTACTCCAATGTCAATTTCCTCAATGAATCCTTTTGATCGGCGGACATTTCTTCTCTCCAGATGGTTGTTCACATCAAATACTACAAAGAAATGCAAAGAAACCCCTGCCGATCAAATCGGAACACCAACCGAACAAGTGGTTTTTGTGCGAGAACTTGTTGAAATTACAGGAGTTTCTCCTACACTAGGCCTACTCCAATGTCAATTTCCTCAATGAATCCTTTTGATCGGTGGACATTTCTTCTCTCCAGATGGTTTTTCACATCAAATACTACAAAGAAATGCAAAGAAACCCCTGCCGATCAAATCGGAACACCAACCGAACAAGTCGTTTTTGTGAGAGGACTTGTTGAAATTTCAGGAGTTTCTCCTACACTAGGCCTGCTCCAATGTCAATTTCCTCAATGAATCCTTTTGATCGGCGGACATTTCTTCTCTTCATGATGTTGTTCACATCATACCCAGAAATGCATAGAAACCCCTGCCGATCAAATCGGAACACCAACCGAACAAGTGGTTTTTGTGCGAGAACTTGTTGAAATTACAGGAGTTTCTCCTACACTAGGCCTACTCCAATGTCAATTTCCTCAATGAATCCTTTTGATCGGCGGACATTTCTTCTCTCGAGATGGTTGTTCACATCAAATACTACCCAGAAATGCAAAGAAACCCCTGCCGATCAAATCGGAACACCAACCGAACAAGTGGTTTTTGTGCGAGAACTTGTTGAAATTACAGGAGTTTCTCCTACACTAGGCCTACTCCAATGTCAATTTCCTCAATGAATTCTTTTGATCGGCGGACATTTCTTCTCTCTAGCTGTTTGTTCACATCAAATACTACCCAGAAATGCAAAGAAACCCCTTCCGATCAAATCGGAACACCAACCGAACAAGTCGTTTTGTGAGAGGACATAGTGAAATTTCAACGATTTTCTTGTCAAGTTGGCCTATTCCAATGTCAATTTCCTCAATGAATCCTTTTGATCGGCGGACATTTCTCCTCTTCATGATGTTGTTCACATCAAATACTACCCAGAAATGCAAAGAAACCCCTGCCGATCAAATCGGAACACCAACCGAACAAGTCGTTTTTGTGAGATTATTTGTTGAAATTACAGGAGTTTCTCCTACACTAGGCCTACTCCAATGTCAATTTCCTCAATGAATTCTTTTGATCGGCGGACATTTCTTCTCTCTAGCTGTTTGTTCACATCAAATATTACAAAGAAATGCAAAGAAACCCCTGCCGATCAAATCGGAACACCAACCGAACAAGTGGTTTTTGTGCGAGAACTTGTTGAAATTACAGGAGTTTCTCCTACACTAGGCCTACTCCAATGTCAATTTCCTCAATGAATCCTTTTGATCGGTGGACATTTCTTCTCTCCAGATGGTTTTTCACATCAAATACTACAAAGAAATGCAAAGAAACCCCTGCCGATCAAATCGGAACACCAACCGAACAAGTGGTTTTTGTGAGAGGACATAGTGAAATTACAGGAGTTTCTCCTACACAAGGCCTATTCCAATGTCAATTTCCTCAATGAATCCTTTTGATCGGCGGACATTTCTTCTCTTCATGATGTTGTTCACATCAAATACTACCCAGAAATGCAAAGAAACACCTACCGATCAAATCGGAACACCAACCGAACAAGTCGTTTTGTGAGAGGACTTGGTGAAATTACAGGAGTTTCTCCTACACTAGGCCTACTCCAATGTCAATTTCCTCAATGAATCCTTTTGATCGGCGGACATTTCTTCTCTTCATGATGTTGTTCACATCAAATACTACCCAGAAATGCATAGAAACACCTGCCTATCAAATCGGAACACCAACCGAACAAGTCGTTTTTGTGAGAGGACATAGTGAAATTACAGGAGTTTCTCCTACACAAGGCCTATTCCAATGTCAATTTCCTCAATGAATCCTTTTGATCGGCGGACATTTCTTCTCTTCATGATGTTGTTCACATCAAATACTACCCAGAAATGCAAAGAAACACCTACCGATCAAATCGGAACACCAACCGAACAAGTCGTTTTGTGAGAGGACTTGGTGAAATTACAGGAGTTTCTCCTACACTAGGCCTACTCCAATGTCAATTTCCTCAATGAATTCTTTTGATCGGCGGACATTTCTTCTCTCTAGCTGTTTGTTCACATCAAATACTACCCAGAAATGCAAAGAAACCCCTGCCGATCAAATCGGAACACCAACCGAACAAGTCGTTTTTGTGAGAGGACATAGTGAAATTTCAACGATTTTCTTGTCAAGTTGGCCTATTCCAATGTCAATTTCCTCAATGAATCCTTTTGATCGGCGGACATTTCTTCTCTTCATGATGTTGTTCACATCAAATACTACCCGGAAATGCAAAGAAACCCCTGCCGATCAAATCGGAACACCAACCGAACAAGTCGTTTTTGTGAGAGGACATAGTGAAATTTCAACGATTTTCTTGTCAAGTTGGCCTATTCCAATGTCAATTTCCTCAATGAATCCTTTTGATCGGCGGACATTTCTTCTCTTCATGATGTTGTTCACATCAAATACTACCCGGAAATGCAAAGAAACCCCTGCCGATCAAATCGGAACGCCAACCGAACAAGTCGTTTTTGTGAGAGGACATAGTGAAATTTCAACGATTTTCTTGTCAAGTTGGCCTATTCCAATGTCAATTTCCTCAATGAATCCTTTTGATCGGCGGACATTTCTCCTCTTCATGATGTTGTTCACATCAAATACTACCCAGATAACGATAAAAACCACTGCGATCAAATCGGAACACCATCCGATTAAGTATCTTTTGTGAGAGGACATGGTGAGGACATGATGTGTCAAATGTATATATGTAGACATTTTAGTAGAGAAATATATGGTTATAAGTAAGAAAAGCATGGTCGAAAAATTGTCGTCAGAACCAGTATTCGTCAGTTGATTCAGAAATCATCGTCGTCAATGTCAACTTTTTTCCGCATCGGCGGTCGAATCTTCTGATTCTTCTTCCCCTTGGGCGCGTCATTTTCAGTTGCACGATCTATCTTTCTCGGAGGAGCATCACGACCTCTTCTAGAATAAACCAGTATCCTTGAATTGAACTGGAAAACAAGATTTCAGGAGATAAATTAGCCATTTGAAGGAGGTTTCATAGTCAGAGTCCGTTCAATTCATGGGACTCTATACTTTGATTGAGTAGTGATGAATAGAAACAATGTTTCAAGTAGTAACAACATATTGTTATCAAGTCAACTGTAAGTGATTTTCAACATATTGATAACATGTCGTGCTCCGTCATGAAACAGAAATGTAATGCAAATCGCGAAGTGTGGAGTAAGATAGATACTCACGGCTACAGCCATATTATCACTGTAATTATGTAGGGAAGAATTTATGGAATCATCGAATGAATTTAGGTTTTAGCATTTTCGAAATTATATGCTCAGTAGCTCTGCCTTCATAATTAGAGATCATACAGTAATATGTAGTCTTGCATGGATGGGCTTTATTCAACCTTCCCTAGAATCAAAATCAGGATTCCGAGTACCAATTACTTCATACATACAGTGAATTGGATCGATTTAACTTTTTCAGGTGAAATGAAAGGATATGTTCGAGTGACCCTCCTACGGGCCTCATTCACTGATGAAGTAGTAGTAGTAGTGAAGTGTATATATTTCATGAAAAAATAAAAAATCATTCAATACAAATGCTAATACAAAATAACGGAGAGTAAAGTGTGACATTTACATACAAATAAAGTTGCAGTTACTCAAGAGTTCTATCTCAGCGTTGGAAGGACATATTGAAGTCAAGACAAGCTTTTACAAAAAATGCGTTGCTTCTTCTAGCGGTGCGAAAAGCGTCTATTGCAAAGTTTCTTGAAAAATGCAGACGATTAGGAACAATTTCTCTCAGAGGATGAAGTGGGTTTTCACATTTCAGCAAAAAAGAAGAAATTAACTTGCTGAACAGGTCATCAATATCGCTCACTATGTTGCACTTACATTTGAATCCGCAGATAATATGGTGAGCACGTTTCGTAATGCGACGAATCTTAGATTGTACACTTTGAGTTCGGCGACAAAAATGGGAGCAGCATACGTTAACACAGATGAGATAAGAAAGTTATGTTTCACAATCTCCTGTTATTTTCACTTCATCTTTTTGTGTTTTGGGTCAATAATTACAGACATTCATAACACAATGCATCATCAAATTCTCTTTTCTTTACTGCAGAGAGTCGGAACTCGCGACATTCAATCATTTTCAAACGGAATCCATCACCTTCCATGTTTAACTTTCAAAACACACCATTCCATCGCATGCATTTCAGAGGAAATATTTAACAATTAACCGGAAAAACTGTAGACTTATTGGATCCCAAGCTGCCGCAATTTTAGTCATTATGATGATGAACAGTCCAATTACCAACTGATTTCCAAATCATATTTGGTAATTGATATCAAACATGACATAGAAATCCTTTGGCTTCAGGTGCAATGGCTTCTTGCCTCTACAATCATATATCATATGATACTGACTTACATGATATCCGTCTTCTGTAGATGATGAACAGTCCAATTACCAACTGATTTCCAAATCATATTTGGTAATTGATATCAAACATGACATAGAAATCCTTTGGCTTCAGGTGCAATGGCTTCATGCCTCTACAATCATATATCATATGATACTGACTTACATGATATCCGTCTTCTGTAGATGATGAACAGTCCAATTACCAACTGATTTCCAGATCATATTTAATAAATGATATCAAGCATGACACAGAAATCCTTTGACATTTGGTACTATGGCTTCCTATCACTAGACTGAAACAAATAAGTTTACAGTTCATTTCATCATTTATGTAGAAATAATTGTACCATAACACCAATATTAAAGTACAATATTTTATATTGTCTTCGACATGAGATATCAATGGGCAGTCCTTAAAATTTTTTTAAATTGTATTCTTTAATTTCCCTTATACTTTGATGGCGGGTTGTTTCCCTAATAATCCTTGACATAAAGAAGCTTACACTTTGACTATAGAGAATCTGTAGGCGTAACATGATGAACCGCACCACGAAAATGATACATTCACATCACAATTACAGACATCGATTTCTAAATTTACTAACCTCGTTGTTTAGAACAGCGCGTTCAGCCATAATGATGGAGGAAAGACGAGGCTTCGGATGGGGTGGTCTCACGGGATTCAGTTGTAGGGCACCCCGGATAGTACTTTTCAATTCGTCGATGTCCATCTGGAGCTTGTTGTCGTGGATGTCGTCAACTTCAAGTAGCCCTTCGTAATCCTTCATCACCACCCACTCTCCTTCTCCCGCCACCGCACGCTTGAACTCAGAGACGTAAAACGTTTGGAAATTGTGCAGCACCAGGACCAGTAAATCAACTTCAACCTCCTTCCTGTGCTGACCTGCTTTCATCACATTATTCATGGACTCGCTGCTGTTAATAGTGATACCATTGTCACACCTTGGGAAGCCCATTCTTGCCAAGGCGAAAGTCGCGGGCGCGGTCCCGGATTGGCTCCGCCAAGTTGGAGGTGAAATATCTTTGAAAGTCGGCGCTCCATCTCCCGGACATCTCCTGAAGTAGCTGGTTAAATGAATCCTCGTCCACTGTTGTTAGGAGCTCCTTCAACTGGTCCCGGTAGAACCGGAGTTCCTGAGACGGCACCTTTCCAGACAGATACCTCCTAAGACACGACTGGAGGTGATTCCAGCAATGAGCTAGTTTTAATGGTAGGAAAGGCACCCATGGTGGCGTTGTTCAGAGCGGCCTCTTGGTCTTGTACTATCCGCTGATTTCGCATCCATGTGCACTCAGGGCGATGACGCAAAAAGTTCCAAAAGTAAGAATGTGTCGCCTCCAATTTTCGGTAATGAAGGAAAAAAGCAAGGGGAAAGACCGGAGCACCTCTTACTGCAGTCAGGCGACAAAGTAGCGGTGATACGTATATGTCGGACAACTTGAACGTAGTATCGTATGACAATATCTGCTCTCCTGCCGTCTCTGTCACTCGGCGACCTATTAACATAGCCGCTTCGTCAAATAAAATGACCATGTAGTCCGACGCACCGTTGACAAAATTTATCGCTTGCACAAAATGCGGCAGGGCACCTGCGATGCTTATGATACTATCAAGTACGTCACCGTCAATTTTTGCGAGAGTCTTCGCCATGGCTTTGCTATTTTTCACCTGCCGGACATTGCGAGGTGGCTTCCCTGAAAGATTTGACAGCGGATGTACCTAAACGGCAAATTAGTAATGATAAACAGTAAAAAGAGTCGCAAATGCACGCGAATTTATTCTTAAGCAGTACAAATTGATTACGTTAATTTCCGGAAGCTTTCAGAACATGACAATTACGTAGTACTACATGCAACAGATAAAATACATGCACAGCAGTCTCCCTGCAGGCCGACCCCTCAAAGGCGTCCATTCCGCTGCAATGACCGGTTTGTTCGTGATATAACGGCTTCTACATAAAAAATGACCTTCAACTTTCACGCTAGAACAAAGAGCGATCTGGTTTTGTTTCATTGATAGGATCATTCCACGTCACGTAGATGACCAACATTTTCCCATATTTGTTGATGTTTTAGCATTAAGACGAACACCAATAGGACATTTCTGTAAAAAATTTCAGACTGCAACAACAGCTAGTGATAAACATTGTTAATCACCTTGCTACCTTGTGCCGATGAGTCGGCTTCGACCCCTGACGATACCCATAGCGTTCATTCTCCATTTTCTTCTATCCTCAGCCAGTCTCGTCAGCTGCAAAACAGTCAGTCCGGAGGCTTTTTGGATTTCGTCCATCCACGTTTGACGAGGACGTCCTCTCCGCCGTCATCGTAAGCATCATCTCTTAAGCATCGTAAATAGCAATAATTGAGGAGATAGAATAGAAAAATGTCCTCAGACATGATGTTTGAGGACATCTTTCCATTATTTGTCGAGACGAACGGGCACTCAGCAATCTTCATCATCGAGGAGATTTTTGCGCTTAAGTTCGGTAGAATTTCAAATTTAAAAAATCTGCCAAAATTGGTTATTTGACATCTTGAATTGGTTTTTACAACGTGGGATGAATGAGTTGGAGCAAATGAACATTACGATAAGAAAGCTTAGAATCTAAATATGTTGTAACGTGAATTTGATGTGATTTGGAACATTGGTTTGGAAATAATAAAAGGGGTAGGCCCATTCAGTCCGACGCGCTTCAGAGTCCGGAATGAATATGGTTAAGATAAATCAATGTCCGCGGTCTTAAAATCAATGTACCGTACAGTGGGAGCCATACATGCCTACATTCGGATTGTCCGAGTGTAGGCCTAATTTGGTTGGTTTCAATTCTTCCTAAATTTCTAAATTTGTGGTTGGTTCTTTCGCGTTTGACGATACAGAATGTCTCTCAAGAATGTACATGTAGGTATGTTCCATCAACGAAATGCTTCTATCAAATTAAAGTATCTTTTAATGGCTTCGTGCAATTGCGGAGACTATTAGTACATCTATGGGACGAAGCAACGATTGGGAGACCGATTCGAAAGATATGTGAATAAATAATACGTCGATGGTCTGATGTTGAGCACATCATCGATCACGAATACCTTCTTCTTGCTAAGTTCATATCCACAAGTAGAATCCAGACAGGCATTCAATGCATATTGTCAAGAGTGTATAAAAACCACAGAAGAGAAAAAAGGTTCGGATGCTCTGTTCATCAATCAAGTTATGTGCATGCATGTACTAGAAAGCATTTTTAAAAGACTTGTCAAATATTTCGCTTTTTTGATTATTTGATCTTCCTATTTTTTGTTTTTTCTAAAAATGTCTCGCTCAACCGCTTGCTTACGGCAAAAAAATCATCGCTTGCTCTCTCAATTTTTGCTCACGGAATATTTTTTTCGCTCGCTCATCCGCTCATCAAAAACTTGAAAAAATGCCGCTCGCTCAAAAGCACTGTTCAACACACACTAAAGCCTCTCATGATCTACGCAGTCGAAAGTCCTCCTGTAGTCGATGAAACAGCAAAAAACCATGTTGCATAGAATGAGAGTAGTAAGCAAGTGACAAACACTCGACCGGCGCCCCCCCCCTCTGGAACGGTAGAGTGTCGTGGTCGGCCGCCGTGGTGCTTCGGGTCTGAGTCCCCCCCCCCCTCTGGAACGACAGAGGTTGTGGTCTGTCGTGGTGTGCCGGCCAGGTGGGTTCACGTTCACAACATGTTCGCTGACTCCCCCCCCTCTGCAACGACAGAGTGTGAGACTCGGGTGAGTTGGTCCGACCGCCTGGTTGACGTGGGCGACCGTCCAGGTTGACGTGGGCGACCGTCTAGGTTGTCGTGGATGGTGAAATGGCTGCCAGATTCGGATTCAGCGTAAAATTCTGCATCTGTGGTGTGATTTCCAGCTCAATCGGCGAGAAAAAATTTTTCTTCAAAATTTTAACAGAGTTAAAATTTGGGACGTTTTGGTGTGTAGCGCCCAAACGAAGCATCGGATGAGAAAACGGAGGCCAGATTCGGATTCAGCGTGAAATTCTGCATCGGTAGGGTGAGTTTCAAGTCAATCGGAGAGAAAAATTTTCGCTGACGTCCCCCCCCTCTGGACAGCTTGCTTCGATTTTGGCTTCCAGTGGACGGATTTTGTCGTGCGATAGCTCGTTTGAAAGCTAAGAGTGAGACAAATTCAGTGAAAGAATCGGCTTGTTCCTATCTGTCTTCGTTCAAAAGTTAGAGCGGTTACAAGATTTTAGGTCGGAGCTCGCTCACCTGAAAAAATCCTAAGTGTCAGAGTGGCTTTGTATGGGTAAAAATTTGAAAATTTTCCAAAGTGTGGAATTTCGACCTGGGACCGTCACCAAAACATTTTTCATCAAATTTTGAAATTTCACTGACGTCCCCCCCCCTCTGGACAGCTTGCTTCGATTTTGGCTTCTAGTGGACGGATTTTGTCGTGCGATAGCTCGTTTGAAAGCTAAGAGTGAGACAAATTCAGTGAAAGAATCGGCTTGTTCCTATCTGTCTTCGTTCAAAAGTTAGAGCGGTTACAAGATTTTAGGTCGGAGCTCGCTCACCTGAAAAAATCCTAAGTGTCAGAGTGGCTTTGTATGGGTAAAAATTTGAAAATTTTCCAAAGTGTGGAATTTCGACCTGGGACCGTCACCAAAACATTTTTCATCAAATTTTGAAATTTCACTGACGTCCCCCCCCCTCTTATCGATTGCATATTCACAGGGTATATAAGAACGGGATCGGGAGAGGAATTTCACTAAGTTGAGAAACTGACTACAGGTAAGTCGTTTCTCTTGAGGTCCGATATCGGACTTCTGACTTTACATTGCTGATATCAGCTAAGGTGTCAGACTTATAGGTTAGTCAGTATAGCATGACTGACCATTTGATGATAGTAGGCCGAAATCTTCAAACGGCTATAACTTTGCTTCTACAAGTCCTTTAGACTTGATTCAAAAAACATTCGACAGCGTTTGCTATGCTGAAGGTGACAGACTACTTATAAACGTTTTATGAGTAGTACTAAAATACTGAAAAATTTAAATTCATATTTAATGATAATAATTAAAGTTTTTGAATAAAAAGCAGTCGTTTATGAGTCTCTGTGACTTGGGTCGTTTCCTCTTGTAAATAACTCCACCGGTTTTCATGTCAAAACTGGGGCCCGGATACCAACACAGTGATATGACGCACGCTCTGTCCGATCGAGGTTGGATTTGTGGGTCGAGGCCTTGGAGCTGGGATAAGATCCCCTCTGAGTAATGCCTGTAACGGATTCAAGAGCTTAACACCCAAACGGTTGCTGACTTGCTATCAAATGTTTGGTGACTTAGTCTTTCAATGCATATCAGCAAGTAGTATCCTATAAACACTTGCTATCAAATTTTACTCTATCTTTACAGAATTATCATGACAAAACCGAATAACGCAAAGATGTTGGTGGGCAAGTGTAGTTGTGGCAAGATTGCCAGAGGTAGCGAACTGAAGAAACATTTAAAAGAAAAAGAGGGGACGATGGGCCATGAGAGGAAAGTGATGTTGAGGTTGTGTGTGTCTTGTCGGAAATGTGTGATGGGGGATGAGAAGGAATTTATGAAGGCGCATTCGCAGTGTGAGAGTGGGAACATCGGAGAGAAGGGGTTCAAGGCATGGTTTGAGGGAGAGTTGTTGGAAAGGGAAGAGGTGAGAAAGGCGGTGGCAACGATTCAGGACGTGATTGGGGAGAAAGTGGTGAGGAATGCGAGTGATGTGATTTCGAGTGATGGGAGTTCGAGTGAGGAAGTTGAGTTGAGAGCGAAAATGAAGAAGAAGAAGGATGATGTTGATTTGGATGCGGTGATGGAAGATTTGTTTGGGGACATAGCGGATTTGAAGGAAGAGTGGGAGGGGGAGGAAGTGGCTAAGCCGATGGCAGCGTCATCGCCACGGCAGCAAGAGGCGTATGATACGGAGGTATTTGTGAGAATGAAGGATCGTGTGATGGCTTTGGAAAGTAATAATAGAAAAGTTTTGAAGGAGAATGAAGAGCTGAAGGTGAAGGCTGAGGGTCTAGGGCAACGAGGGAAGAGTTGGAGAGCTTGAGAAAGAAGGAGAAGGAATGGATGGCGGAAAGGAGCGAGTTGATGAGGAAGGCAGGTTTGGTGGAGAGTTTGCAGGCGAGTGTGTCGAGGAAGGATGAAGAGATAGAGCGGATGCGAAGCGTGGTGAAGGAGACGGAGGAGGTGAAGGTTATTAATAAGAGGTTGACGGGTGAAGTGGAGCGACTGCATGAGCGTTTGAAGTGTCGAAAAAGGAGAGTGTATGACGTCCATCTTCCCCTCTTTGAGAATAATGTATGCGACGCCCCAACCATCACCGATGACCCCAACGTGACCCAACAGTGTTATGAGGGCGACGGAGTCCGATGTCTCCACATGAGTATGGACATTACCGGTCAGCTTGAAGACTTCGTCGTCCGAAAAGTTCGGAAGAAAGTTCCCAGTAAGCTTCCTCAACATGATCATTTTTGTAGCTCATCTAATCTCCTATTCCTTTTCTTTCAGAGTTTTTGCAGAAGTGAGAGGAGTGTCGGTGGACGGAGAACGACCCATGGGCTCTTTTAAGGGCCAACCTTCTAATGCAGCTAAAGCGGTCCCAAGCCCGCCACATATCCTCGGATATGGAATGCAGAGGGGAAGAAAAATAATGAATGGAATGAAATGGGAGGACACTCACGCGCCACACGCAACATAACACACTTCTCTCTTCCGTAGTCTAACAAGCTCTTTACACATGGATCGCAGTCGATTGCTATCCCTGTATCAGAAGTGTAAGCTATCTTAATTTTATTTGACACTATTTCATCTATCATCATCGTCCATATGAAATGTTTTAAGATTTACAAGTTAGACTAAGCGTGCTACTATTTCCAAATGAAAATGTATACATGGTTAAATCATCCACTTAACCCCATCCGTAGTCTAACAAGCTCTTTACACATGGATCGCAGTCGATTGCTATCCCTGTATCAGAAGTGTAAGCTATCTTAATTTTATTTGACACTATTTCATCTATCATCATCGTCCATATGAAATGTTTTAAGATTTACAAGTTAGACTAAGCGTGCTACTATTTCCAAATGAAAATGTATACATGGTTAAATCATCCACTTAACCCCATCCGTAGTCTAACAAGCTCTTTACACATGGATCGCAGTCGATTGCTATCCCTGTATCAGAAGTGTAAGCTATCTTAATTTTATTTGACACTATTTCATCTATCATCATCGTCCATATGAAATGTTTTAAGATTTACAAGTTAGACTAAGCGTGCTACTATTTCCAAATGAAAATGTATACATGGTTTAAATCATCCACTGAAGCCCCATTCAAGTACGTCAGTATGAAAGCAAAGATAATATGAAGTAAAAATTTATTATGGCATGTATTTCAAAAGGTCTTCATCGTCAATATCGTCCTCAGAGTCTGGCTTCACATAGATAACAAAAACAGTTCAGTTGCTTTAATCGTTCTTCCACTGCGAGCCTCACTTTATCAATATACTCCCACTCTGCCATAGTTCGTGGCTGGGAGTTAGGGGTGTACCACTCCCATAATTGGTGGAGGAATTTCGTGCTGGTGATCTCCATCACATCGTCAGTATCGTACTGGAGATACTTCCACCTCACGCCTGTTAAGTCGGGACACTCCTTCTCACATACACTCTCCTCTTCCTCGTAATATAACTTTCGTATATTGCCCAGTCGGTACACCTTCTCCACCTTCGCCTTTCTTGGTGCATTTGGTGTAACGAGCGCCTTTGGTGTTGAGCATGGAGAAGAGAATTTTGTGTTTGATGTTGTTGGAGGGCTTGTCATGTTGACTGTGAATAATGACTTTGAAATGTTTTCTAATTCTTAAGTATACACAAGCAGCCAATCAGAATGAACATCCAATGAATGAAGAGAATGAAAGTATATAAGCAAAGTGACATCCGTATCATTTCACTCTGTCTTTGAGACGCATAAGTGAACTGTTCTCTGACGAATTCTGTATTTGAGGCGTACAAGTGAACTGCTCTTTAGTGAATTCCAAATTTGAGTGAAGTCTCTATCAAGTATCAAGCTTAAACATAATTTCGTTCAAATGGTAAGTTGAAAATTTCCTCTCTCATCTCCCTCAAACGTGTGGCTAATAGCATCTTCCTCAATTTCAGGCATCAACTTCATCACCAACACCCTCCCTTCTCGAGGAAAGTTTAGAGTTGTTGAGTCAAGGTAGGTTGTAACAATACACTGAGACTTGAACAGAGATGAAAGAATGATTTCTCTTTCAGGTGATACCAGTTCCATCTCGTGCGAGTCCATGTCAACATTGTCACGGGAATGCGACGATCGGCAATGTGCTGACTGTGGACACATCTTCACGAGGAAGCGTGATCTCATCCGACACATCAAGCGAGGTGTTTGTAGACCTAAGCCGGCATCAATCTCCGAAGGTAGGGATGATTCTGTTAACGGTGTCTCCTTTTCTTGCGATTTATGCATTCAGTCTTTCGAGACACGTTTTGAACTATCTTCGCACAGACTTCAACATACACACACGAACGATACCTACACCAACGGTACCTCCTCTATCCGACTCACTGAGGTGTCCATAAATAATTTAGTGAGGAACTACCAGATGGACTCCTCAGAAACCATTGCTAACTTTGAGGAATGGTTTCATCAAAATTCATCATTGATAGAAGCGCTCTTCAACAATTTAGACAATTTTAGAATGAAGGCGCTCATCTATCTTAAAATAAAATATGTAAAAATCGACCACCATACTGGACAAATAATAGAGAGGTTGGAGTTTCACATACCCTCCTCTCCTGCAACCGAAGTTGTAGACTGTGAGTTTTGGATAAATTTTCATATCCAAGGGTTAAAATTAAATATAGATAAATTTAACGAGCGTGATAGTGGACTCGTTTTTGATGGTATTGAGACCGCCATGATTAAAATCAGTTTATTAGGAAATCATAGTGGTCGAGGCTCCTTTAAACTTCCGAAAAATTTAAGAAATAAAGCAGCAGTCATTTCTGTAGATTGCGAATCGCAATGTTTTAAGTATGCCGTCCTCTCCATTCTCCACTATAATGATGTGCAGAATAGTCGATACCGCAAGAGTAAGTATCAACAGTGGGAGAATGAATTAAACTTCGATGACTGTAATAGTGACGATATGAAAATTAAAGATATAGAAAAATTTGAAAAATTGAACAACATCAAAATAGTTCTCCATGTTTGGGAAAAGGGATTGAAGGGTGTGCGCTACAACTCGCGTTCGAGTTGTTATGAACGTACAGTAAACCTGTTATTAGTAAAACAGGATGATAGTGAGGAATGGCACTACTGCGGTATTCCCAAAATCTCTCGCTTATACCACCACTTAGAAAACTCTAGTAGAGAGTCAAAAAGAATCAAAGAAAACGATCAAAAGAATTCATTGAGGAAATTGACATTGGAGTTGGCCTAGTGTAGGAGAAACTCCTGTAATTTCAACAAGTTCTCGCACAAAAACCACTTGTTCGGTTGGTGTTCCGATTTGATCGGCAGGGGTTTCTATGCATTTCTGGGTAGTATTTGATGTGAACAACATCATGAAGAGGAGAAATGTCCGCCGATCAAAACAATTCATTGAGGAAATTGATATTGGAATAGGCCAACTTGACAAGAAAATCGTTGAAATTTCACTATGTCCTCTCACAAAACGACTTGTTCGGTTGGTGTTCCGATTTGATCGGCAGGGGTTTCTTTGCATTTCTTTGTAATATTTGATGTGAACAAACAGCTAGAGAGAAGAAATTCCGCCGATCAAAAGAATTCATTGAGGAAATTGACATTGGAGTAGGCCTAGTGTAGGAGAAACTCCTGTAATTTCAACAAATAATCTCACAAAAACCATTTGTTCGGTTGGTGTTCCGATTTGATCGGCAGGGGTTTCTTTGCATTTCTTTGTAGTATTTGATATGAACAAACAGCTAGAGAGAAGAAATGTCCGCCGATCAAAAGAATTCATTGAGGAAATTGACATTGGAGTAGGCCTAGTGTAGGAGAAACTCCTGAAATTTCACCAAGTCCTCTCACAAAAACGACTTGTTCGGTTGGTGTTCCGATTTGATCGGCAGGGGTTTCTATGCATTTCTGGGTAGTATTTGATGTGAACAACATCATGAAGAGGAGAAATGTCCGCCGATCAAAACAATTCATTGAGGAAATTGACATTGGAATAGGCCAACTTGACAAGAAAATCGTTGAAATTTCACTATGTCCTCTCACAAAACGACTTGTTCGGTTGGTGTTCCGATTTGATCGGCGGGGGTTTCTTTGCATTTCTGGGTAGTATTTGATGTGAACAACATCATGAAGAGAAGAAATGTCCGCCGATCAAAAGGATTCATTGAGGAAATTGACATTGGAGCAGGCCTAGTGTAGGAGAAACTCCTGTAATTTCAACAAATAATCTCACAAAAACCACTTGTTCGGTTGGTGTTCCGATTTGATCGGCAGGGGTTTCTTTGCATTTCTGGGTAGTATTTGATGTGAACAACATCATGAAGAGGAGAAATGTCCGCCGATCAAAAGGATTCATTGAGGAAATTGACATTGGAGTAGGCCTAGTGTAGGAGAAACTCCTGTAATTTCAACAAATAATCTCACAAAAACGACTTGTTCGGTTGGTGTTCCGATTTGATCGGCAGGGGTTTCTTTGCATTTCTTTGTAGTATTTGATGTGAACAAACAGCTAGAGAGAAGAAATGTCCGCCGATCAAAAGAATTCATTGAGGAAATTGACATTGGAGTAGGCCTAGTGTAGGAGAAACTCCTGTAATTTCAACAAGTTCTCGCACAAAAACCACTTGTTCGGTTGGTGTTCCGATTTGATCGGCAGGGGTTTCTTTGCATTTCCGGGTAGTATTTGATGTGAACAACATCATGAAGAGGAGAAATGTCCGCCGATCAAAACAATTCATTGAGGAAATTGACATTGGAATAGGCCAACTTGACAAGAAAATCGTTGAAATTTCACTATGTCCTCTCACAAAACGACTTGTTCGGTTGGTGTTCCGATTTGATCGGCAGGGGTTTCTTTGCATTTCTTTGTAATATTTGATGTGAACAAACAGCTAGAGAGAAGAAATGTCCGCCGATCAAAAGAATTCATTGAGGAAATTGACATTGGAGTAGGCCTAGTGTAGGAGAAACTCCTGTAATTTCAACAAATAATCTCACAAAAACCACTTGTTCGGTTGGTGTTCCGATTTGATCGGCAGGGGTTTCTTTGCATTTCTTTGTAGTATTTGATGTGAACAAACAGCTAAAGAGAAGAAATGTCCGCCGATCAAAAGAATTCATTGAGGAAATTGACATTGGAATAGGCCAACTTGACAAGAAAATCGTTGAAATTTCACTATGTCCTCTCACAAAACGACTTGTTCGGTTGGTGTTCCGATTTGATCGGCAGAGGTTTCTTTGCATTTCTGGGTAGTATTTGATGTGAACAACATCATGAAGAGAAGAAATGTCCGCCGATCAAAAGGATTCATTGAGGAAATTGACATTGGAATAGGCCAACTTGACAAGAAAATCGTTGAAATTTCACTATGTCCTCTCACAAACCGACTTGTTCGGTTGGTGTTCCGATTTGATCGGCAGGGGTTTCTTTGCATTTCTTTGTAGTATTTGATGTGAACAAACAGCTAGAGAGAAGAAATGTCCTCCGATCAAAAGAATACATTGAGGAAATTGACATTGGAGTAGGCCTAGTGTAGGAGAAACTCCTGTAATTTCAACAAATAATCTCACAAAAACGACTTGTTCGGTTGGTGTTCCGATTTGATCGGCAGGGGTTTCTTTGCATTTCTGGGTAGTATTTGATGTGAACAACATCATGAAGAGGAGAAATGTCCGCCGATCAAAAGGATTCATTGAGGAAATTGACATTGGAATAGGCCAACTTGACAAGAAAATCGTTGAAATTTCACTATGTCCTCTCACAAAACGACTTGTTCGGTTGGTGTTCCGATTTGATCGGCAGGGGTTTCTTTGCATTTCTGGGTAGTATTTGATGTGAACAACATCATGAAGAGGAGAAATGTCCGCCGATCAAAAGGATTCATTGAGGAAATTGACATTGGAGTAGGCCTAGTGTAGGAGAAACTCCTGAAATTTCACCAAGTCCTCTCACAAAAACCACCTGTTCGGTTGGTGTTCCGATTTGATCGGCAGGGGTTTCTTTGCATTTCTGGGTAGTATTTGATGTGAACAACCAGCTGGAGAGAAGAAATGTCCGCCGATCAAAAGGATTCATTGAGAAAATTTAGTTTAAATGTATGAAATTAGGTCAAGAGCATCAAAAGAAAATGAAAAAAATGCCTATTATTACTATTAGAAAGTGTTTTCCGCAAATTTTCTTGCATTTTCTGGTGCCATTTATTGCAATCTAAACATAGGGAAACAATATTCTACATGCAACGAAAGAAAATATCACATTTTTCGGTTTGAGCCTATTAAGTTGATCTAGTTAAATTTTGACGTTTTTGATGGTTTTCTGTGATTTTTACTGGTTTATTACTGTACTACCGGCAATGGTAGGCGACAATTATTGCTCTGAAGCCATTTTTACTGCAAAAGCGGCTGATTTTTTTCTGATCGGTATGATCGGCTTGATCGGTCGTGATCGGGTTTTATACCCATCCCACACAAGTTACGGCCAAATTGGAATGAAAATCCTTTTGTTTTTCTTTAAAAACATATAAGTGCTAAATATAATGCAGTCAAACAATTGTAGTCAATTAAGGCCTTGTTGACCATTGGTCTTTTCCGTTACATAAAATCGCAATTATATTAATAAAAAATATAGCAATTTTTGCATGGAATAGTGACTTTTTTGAGCTCCTGATGAATCTAAATCACTTCTAAATTTCCCAAAAAAGAAAAAACGAGGCTTCTTCTCAATTCTGCTGCATTTATTATTCTGGCCAGAGTTATCTTCAATTTCCAATTTTGCGTTTAATCCAGATCCATTTATGAGAGATCAGATGAGTTCTAAGGCCATTTCAAAACTCGGATTCCATGACTTATTCAAGATTTGTATTGATTTTCGTGCCTAGTGGGATTACTACTTATGGCACGGCACTATAAGTCATGTTGAAACCATCAATTGCTGTCGAGTCATTTGTCTGCGGAAGAAGCCTGTGATACGCGCATTGGTCAGAGTTCATCGATCCTTCCACCAAATGAGCGAATAGTATGGGAGAGTGGTGCAAGTTGCGTAATTTCAGAATGAAAGACTATATCTCCAGTTTGCGCATGGAAATGGTCATCATGTTTCTCTATCACATGGTTTCCAATTTTAGAAACTCCCAAACATATAACTCATGATTAAACATGTACGTGAAACTTAATGATGTTAGTTTCTACCCAACAGTTCAGTAATTAGCAATTTTGACAGAAACTGTGACAAGCTGCTTGCTGAAATCGTTTATAATTGAACAATTAATCATTCGTTAAAGAATAATGCTTAGCTCAATTGTATAATGTTTTGTTCAGTGGAGTCTTCTCCGTATCTGCGAGGCCTTCGGCGCATCCTCAAAAATTATTTGCCAACATTTATAAAAATGAAAAGTGTCATCATTCATTGAAATTCGATAGCTTCTCGTGATAGCTGTGTACAGCTTCTGTCTCAAAATCATGACGCTCAACCTCAGGATTGGACAGTTTTGCAGCAGGTGCTTGAATCACAGCTGTTTTCTTCGAACAATTAGACACACAAGCTATTCGTGTAGACTGAGCACTGATGTTCAGACAGTGAAAGAGAGTTGTGTGCGTGTGAGGCAGTAAGCGCACGCGCCCGCGCCAGTATTGGCTTTCCCGATAGACAATGATTTGCCTTCTCCAATTTTTGCAATAAATTCTACGCAATTCTTGATCGAGGCGCGGTGCCTAAATATAGTAGGGAAGCGCAACCCAATTGTTCCTAGCCTCGCTTAATGTGAGAGAAGCCAATACGTCAACAGTGTCCGATGGATGACGTTCGGACAAGACTGCGATCAGATGATGAGCGTTCTCCAATGAATGCAGAGTAGGCTATAGTGCATCTGACTCGAACACCCAGATTCGGTAGAATTCAATCATTTGTTTTTATGTGATTGATGTGACACTATGTTTAGTACTGCAGATGAGATCATAATCACGCCTTTCGTCCCAAGGGAATATACTGAAAAGATGACAGTCGTCAAGAAAGGTAGGCCAACACCTGATATGAAATTGAAAGTACTCACACAGAAAGAAATAAGAAATACACAAGACATTTTAATGCATCAAAATTTCAAACATGTGAGCGGCTGACCGGCCGTGAGAAGCGCAAGAAACTGTTGGCCTTGCCTCCTTTTTTTCTCGAGAAAATGTGGTCTGGACATAGTGATATCTAGCCGCTCCAAGGCGGTTAAGTGACATGAGCAATCACTTCTCATGTGCACTTTCACTTGACCTTAAAAAATGTTCGGAAAATTGTTATCAAAAATTCAGCTTTTATGAAAATTAATGTTGTGACATAAAAGTGCTTTGTATAGAAAAAAATATCCCAATGCCGAGTGAAGGCCTATGTTAGGGAGCACGCGACGCCACTGATTTTGTTTCATCACCACACTTTAAAATCTGTTCAGTACTTTTTCTGTTGAAAAGCGCTTGCGATTGTGAAGCAAGTGTCGAAATGCCAGAGCAAATTTGACAACATGGATATCGATGAAAACAAACTCACTTCAACAAAGTCGGAATGAAAATTAACAATTTGGAAATTATAAATTGAGCAATTGTAATCAACTGCCCCATGGCATCTTACACAATTTATCTGTTATACTTAGCTAACTCCTAATTCATTTTCTGAATTATTATTGTCTATTTTCTTTAATTCTTTTTTATTATTTCTATTATCTATTTCATTTTCTGAAAATATTATGCAAAATTATGCTTGTGATATAATAAATATAATAATAATATAATATAATAAAAGAGTAAAGTGTAGGTTGCGCATAATTATTCGTCAGAACTGTAAATATTTCAAATACAGTATTATAAAATATATGTACTGAAAACAGACATGTCAGATTTATTCAAATGCAAAATAGCATCAAGCCAAGCACATGAAATTCATGTAATAATGTAGCAATTGATAAATTTCAGATGTCGCCGCTAATCATTTATCATAAAAGCAAATTACTCAACTTGTCCCACTCTCCCCTACCATGGAAAGAGATGCGCATGGCCAAATCATCAATTTCATTGGATATCTAAATGATGACTATATGCATTTGTGTGGAACTTTCATCGGCGTTCCTCCTCACGGACTGCAACATTACCGGTTATGTAATTTCCACTGAGGCTGTCGCTAAAAACGACTTTGTGCCTGCAATCATAGCGATCCTCATCTTCACGACACGTGCAAGTTTTCTTTTTTCATGTCTTCGGTCAAAACTTGGCACCGTAACGGACGATATGCTGTGTCGTTCTCTGCAACACGTTTTCTGACGGTTGATGGGACTCAAACCTTGTCAACCACACCGGTGGCCCAAGGCGCCGCCCTCGGCACTTGGGGGCGACCTCGCCAACGGTCAAGAAGCGGTGTAATTCATCCTTCGGTTTCCTGTTCTACTGTTCTTCATATAAAAGACAATTCACTTATTCATAGATATCTATATGTCCTACAGGAATGTCTACAGATGAATCAAATTCAAACCAAGCATAGCCTATGCTGGTGGGTATCAACTGTCCTGATAAGTTTGAAAACGAGCGGCTGCGACTCGTTTGAATTCGAAACATTATCCAGACTGCTACATGAACAGTCCTGCACTTTGGTCCTACAAGAACATGCAAGCATACATGAATGCAAAAAGTAGGCTATATGATGCTCAGTATCAACTGTCCTGATAAGTTTGAAAACTAACGGCGGCGACTCATTACACTCCATGGCTCGTTAGAATTCAAAGCACTATCCTGACACTGATATCAGTACATGAGAATGATGAATTAATTCAAAATACCAATACAACTAAATTTAAGATTCAGAAGACATTTGGATTGTCACCTGAAAAAGAGATGAGAATAATGAGTGCAAAAATAAAACTCACTTAATATAAAACATGGTGAGGCGGATCGATTACCCTATTGAGTTAGACGGTGAAGATTTCCCAGAAGCATACCTGAAATTAAGGATTGAAAAAAGAAAATTAATTAATCTTGGAAAAATAGACATCACTCCTATCTGACAAAAGAAAATTGTTTTCGGATAACAAATTAAAACCTGACTTTCCATGATAGGGAAATCATCGTTAAACACCTCACTACGGGTAGAGCAACATTATAAACTAGCAAACAATATATATTCCTCAATAATGAAATGATAACATGACATGAGAGAGTGATGTGAAAGGCAATATACTGAGACTTTTCATGAAAATTGTCCCTGTGTCTTATTTATGGTTTGTGTGTATAATCGTTCACGCAATGCACATTTCCTCAGCGTGTACAGCCCTACAGCCGTGCACTCTGAGGAAGCCACTTACCTGATGGGCTTACTTGACAGCCATATGAACACCTTGCCACGTCGAGACACGACTGTCATCCTGGGCGACTTCAATGCCGTTCTAGAGACATCGGAAAGAACACCCTTCACGGCCGGCACGCCAAACGCGAAGACTGATTCCTTCACAAACTTCCTCTTACGGCATGAACTTATATCCATTGGAACGAGGTTCAGGAAATCGCCATATCAATTGGCTACTTTCTGCGGCCCAAAAAGACCGAAGCGCAACCAGCTGGGCAGGCGTAACGCGACCGTCAGACTTGCCCAGTTAGATCACATCCTGATCAGGGAGCGTGAGAAGCGTCGCATCAAGGACTGCAATACGCTGAGACCACAGAGCTTTGTCACTGATCACAAGTTACTGCATTGCACGATCGACCTGGCGGAGCCGCTCTTCAAACCCCCCAAGTTGACAGCACGGTGCTTCTTTGGGTGCTTAAACAGCGCCGTACACCGGATGGAGTTCGTCTCTGCGTTTGAACACGCGATGGAAGTCGCCGAGACTCCGTCGTACGCTGACATCGCTGCTGCAGTGCGTTCGGCGACCAATGAGAATGTGCCGCTCCTGAGGCCTCCACAGAACGGCGTCGCCATTTGGGAATCGAGTCCAGAGGTGCAGAGCGCGAGGAGACGTGTTTCGGCGCTGCGTCGTTCAGGTCGGCACAATGACGCAAACAGGGCGTCTCGAGAGCTTGCGGAAACGTTCAACGAGCAAGTGCAAGCGGCCATCAACACCGAACTGCGAAACGTCAGTGCCCAAACCGACTCAGCCCGTCGAAATTCTGAAGCCTGGCAAGTGACCAACCGTCTTACTGGAAGAAAGGCACGCACGCAGCTGAACATCTACGGCGAAACTCCTGAGGCTAGGAAGGAGGTGATGCGATCGTTCTTCTCCCGAATCGTCAATGCTGTGCCGCCCGAATCAACGACAATCTCTCCCTTAAATGCGACAGAATTGCCTTCACCGGATGACTTCGACAGCCGTCCCATCTCCGTGAGCGAGGTGTTGAAGACCGCATGGAAGTCACGCTGCGGGAGGGCCATGGGTCTCGACGAGGTCCCCGTGGAGGCGCTTCGGCTGCCGGCAGTGGCCGCGGCTGTCGTTCCGGTGATGAACCATGTTTTGGAGGGCGATCGAGCGCCAGTTCAGTGGAGGGAGTCCTTGGTGGTTGCTGTGCCAAAGAAGCCGAACTCCAACAAGATTGAAGATCATCGTGGGATCTCTCTGATGTCGTGCTCGGCGAAACTCTTCAACAAAGTGTTGCTCCGCCGAGTACAACCGGTGCTCGAACCTCTCCTTCGTTCGGATCAGAACGGCTTCCGCCCGCACCGCGGCACTTGCCAGCAAATCTTGGCACTGCGCCGGGTAATTGAAGGTGCTACGAAGTACAGACCAACGCCATTATCATATTCGTTGACTTTCGCAGAGCCTTCGATAGCGTCGACCGGCGTTGTCTGAACGAGGTACTAAATATATATCAAGTGCATCCAAGACTGATCAGCGGCATCATGGCCATGTTATAAGGAGACGACTGCTCGAGTCCTGACAGCGGACGGCGTGACCCAGGAGTTCTGTACCAGCTCGGGTGTTCTGCAGGGTGACACGCTAGCTCCGTTCCTGTTTGTTCTTCTCCTGGACTGGGTACTTCGTGTGGCCATCCCAGATGACAGCAAAGGATTTTTGCTGGCGCGTCGGGTGGGTAGAAGAGTGCCGGAGCAGCGAGTGTCTGTGCTCGGATACGCGGATGACCTTGCGATCGTTTCGTCCACCGTTGCTGGTGCACAAGAAATGTTCAGCTCCTTGACTGCAACAGCCCGTCGAGTTGGCCTGCAAGTGAATGCAGCCAAGACGGAAGTGCTTTGTGTCCCAGGACCACAGGTAAACGTTTTCTTCGACGAAGTTCCCCTTCCCATCTGCCAAAGAAGTTTTACGCATCTGGGTGGCCGAGTGCCGAGCTGCTCGGAGGACCTCCTGCGACGAAAGCGGTTGGCGTGGACGGCGATGGGAAGGCTCCGAGCAGTCTTCGCATCAGAGGCTTTGACGGACGAGCTGCGCGTCAGACTGTTCACTGCGACCATCGAGACGGTCTTGCTATACAACGCCGTCACGTGGACCCTGACGCGCACTCTAGAGACCGAGCTGGACAGAGCGCATTCTCACCTGCTGCGGGCTGCCTTCAATGTGCACTGGCCGGAGCGTGTGCGCAGCGCAGATCTGTACCAGCGCGCGGGACTGCTACCATCAAGTCAAAAGTTGCGGCAGCCGGCAAGACCGTCCGGGCCCTCGCTGGAGAACTCCTTCGGACAGAGAAGTCATGTCCTCAGCCTGCGCAGTGCCTTCTTCTCTGGCGGCCATCGCAGCGGCAAAGGCGCGGACAAGGTCAAAGGAAGACTTACCGAGAAATGCTGCATGAGGACTGTGGTGCACCGGACCTGCTGTCCGCTGACCAGCATGTGCGGCGACTTGCACAAGATCAAAGTGATTCTAATTCCAAATTCTCATCCTGCACCATATATTTTGAATTAAGCAATCTATCTAAATTATTTTGGGCTTTCTTTTAATTAAATCTACATTTCAATAATGTTAATGCAACTCTACATTGTTTGCTCACTATGCTATAGATTAAGTGCAAACGTATAACATTCCATACTCCACTGAAGACGAAATATCACATAGTCATACATATAATGTTAAGTGCACTATTACAGACGTTTGTAATAACTAAAATTGTAGTTACGTGTGTTTAAAACGAAAAAACTTGTTTGCTGTTTAATTAAAAAAAAACAGATTGATAACCAACGCTGACGTCAACCACGCAAACAAACTCAGATCTTTTAAGTTGAATAGTGAACAGAAGCAAACTTATTGTTACTCGAACAATAGTTTCACGGAGGGTTGGTGAATTCATGCTTTTCAGCTGCGAGACGTAACAAGAAATTTTACTTTTGGTCAACGCCTGTTGTTGATATTGAAATAGACAGACTCATGAACACTATTTTGGCATTTCTTCTACATTGGAGTATGTAACATTACACATTTGTGTCATTGAATATCTTTGAATGTTCAATAAATTCATAGTTAACAATTCATATGAGCAGAATGACGGGTATGAAAGGATTGCTTTTTCTTACTTTTCGAATTTTGAAATCATGGGAATTATAGGCTATAATATCATTTCCAAGTAAGGATGAGAAGAAAATCCCTTAAAAAACAGCCTCTAATAAAATAGTTGAGATAAAAGTATATGCACAAGCTTTTCGGAACGCAGTCGCTGCCTCAATGCACAGAAAAGAAAGTATTCTTTTTACCTTCTTTTCTTCTTTCACTATTAGTGCACCAGTGAACGTTAGCTGCGCATATATGTACTTTTATAGCAATTACTTTATTGCAAGCCGTTACTAAAAGGAGTGCCGCATTTTGTCTCACCCCTGCTATGAACACCCTCCCGTACAGGGCTACCAACAATCATTTCCAACATTTATCAAATACAATTCACACAGTTTAAAAAAACAGGGAAGTATTGTCTCAACTTAACTGCTAAGAAAGAAGAAGGATTGGTTTAAGGCTTGTTGCATATTCGCATGTAACTAATAAGCTCATTCAAATCGCCCTATGCTTATTCACGATTTTTATGAACGGTAAGTGAGCCAGGTCTACAAAAAAATTTAGAAAAATGCAACAATTTGCATAAAATCAAAATACAGCATTATCATTTATCAATGATGGTTTAGAAAGGATTGCATCATTCTTAACTGCTATTTTACAGGTAGGCCAACTGTAGGATAAGTATTAGATAGCATGTGAGTCAATAAAATCATAAAATCATTATGAATGTGTGTATGAGTACAGGAGTATGTATCTCACAAAATTTCGCATTTAGCGTATATGAGTACATCTTATTGATGCCGACGTATCCTACATTTCATCAATGATTTCACAAGAGTCGTGTAGTGCAATCGGTATTAGGCTATAAGACGTGTGGAAGTTATTATATTGAGCCGATGCCTAATAAGACGTTTATGAAATGAATCTCATTGTGATCGAGTGAAAATTCGTCTCCCCCCACCGATTTATCCACTTTCTTAAAAAAAATAAAGTAATAGGTAAAACTATACACACCGACAGACGTTTCGTGGCTCGGTCACAGCCTCAGTGTCAGTAAGAACAGTAATGGTCATTTTCACTCAACTGCAATGAACAATTACTTCCCATATACCACGATCAATTATACGAAAATAATCATTAATGTGATGATGACAGTTTATGAATTTTATGCATTAGTGACTAAAACAAATAAAAACAAATAGGCTACTCCTGGTATAAATGTAATTGCTAGAAATCATAGAGCTTGGAATGCACATGTATCAATAAGTACTCGTACATGTATTCGTATGTAAGATGACTATATGATAGTTGACTGGGGACTGATGATTCATTGCTGATAAGTGGACGGGACAGACAGTGGCAGATTGGCAGGACCTCGTAGAATCGGGCGAAGTGTAATTCAATGTCGTCTGCTTTCTTCTAGACTTTTTTACATTTATACTGAAGCAACCATCAGAGAGGCTATGAAGAAAGCGGAAAGTGTGAAAGTGAACAGTCAATTAAGAAGATCAATATGATTCCAAATGACCACGCGAAGACAAATTCTTCTTTAGATAAAAGAAGATAAAATAGAATGAAATTATGATGTGCAAACAAAGTATGTTTATACATTTCAAGTTTTTTATTTATTATTTTTCATTTTATTAAACGAAACTGTTTACAGTGACATTTTGTCCGAAGACTTCAAGGGCACTTTACATAAAAAACGAAAAACAATCGCCAGAAGATACAAAAAATGCGATCCATAGCATGGTGTGGCAGATAGGTCTACATGTAAAGGCAGTGGACACACACACATAGACAGAGAAAGGGAGAGAGAGAAAAAAATGAAAAATTATGAAAAAGAGGAACGTAGCAGTTCTGCCTTCAGGGCGGACTTGAAGGTGGAAAGGGATGGAATTGATTTAAGAGAGGAAGGAAGGGAGTTCCAAACCCGTGCGGCAGCTACAGGAAACGCACGAGTGCCCACAGTCTTGAGGCGAGAAGAGGGCAGCATAAGGTTCAAGGAGGAAGAGGAGCGCAACGAGCGCCTGGATTCGATGGATGAGGAAAGTTGAAGATAAGAATTAAGGTAAGGTGGAGCAAGGCCATGAGGGCATTTGAAAACGATCACGGCAAGACGAAAGTTAATACGGTCACGTATTGGTAGCCATTCGAGGCATAAAAGAGTTGGAGTCACGTGGTCGCGTGCTCGAATGTTTCGGACGAGGCGGCAGGTTGCATTCAGGATGCGTTGAAATTTGGAGAGGGAGTTGTCGGGAAGGCCATAGAGAATAGTGGAGCAATAATCGAGTCTGGAGTGGATAACAGAAGTGGCAAGAGTCTTGGCCACAGGCTCAGAGATACACCGTCGGATGGACCACAATTGACGGAGGGCAGAGAAGCACTTTGCCGTAGTGTCGGAGATATGGGGTCGCATTGAAAGGCAGGGGTCAATAAGCACACCAAGATTGCGGAGTTTGCTTGCAGGAGAGATCGTGGTGCCATCAATTACGATAGGGTGGTTTGGGGCTTGGTGACGACGCCTTTGAGAGGTGATCCACATGATATCAGTCTTGCTAGTGTTGAGGAGAAGATGATTTGAGATGCAGCTTGACATACGGGAAGCGAGAGTGGCGGATTCAGATGGATGACAAGATCCAAAAATCTGTAAGTCGTCTGCGTAGATATGGTAGGAGAGACCATATGACTCGATGATTTTGGGAAGGTCAGCAGTGTAAATGAAGAACAGAAGGGGGCCTAGCACAGAACTTTGAGGGACACCATGTCGAGCCGGAGAAGGGATGGATTGAGAGGTTTCACATTTCACACTGTAAGAACGCTCAGACAGGAATGAGGTTAGCCAAGATAAGACCTGGCCCTTGATGCCGAAGGAGATTTCCAGACGTTGGAGAAGAATACCATGATGGACCGAATCGAAGGCCGATGAGAGATCAAGGAGGGAGAGGAGCACTGCCTTGCCTTGGTCAATCACGGTGAGGATGTCGGATGAGATCTTTAAGAGGGCAGTTTCGGTCGAATGATTAGAACGATACGCTGACTGCAGTTGTGGAAAGAGGTCTTCGGAGTTCATGTAGGAACAAATCTGTTTGACGACCAGCCGTTCAAGGACTTTGGAGAGGGTGCAGAGCTTGGAGATGGGTCTGTACGAAGAGACGTCATTAGGATCAGGATTGCCCTTTTTCAAAGTGGGGTTTATAACCGCCTCCTTCCATAAACGCGGGACAGAACCAGAAGATAGTGATTGGTTGAACAGATGGTGTAGGAAGGGCGCAACAAGATCGATGTTCAACTTTAGAATCTCAGATGGGAGAGGATCGCGTGCATTGTGCTTAGGGGGCAGTTTGATAAGGGCGTTGATGACATCCGTTAATTCGAGGGGACGAAATTCGGATAAATCACAGCTCGAGGGTACGGTTGAGAAGGTAGGCGGAGGAGCGTTCGATGTGGCATCGTGGATGGATCTGACCTTGTCTAGGGTGTGCTGATGAAAGGCTTGGGCTGAGATGTTAGAGTTAGGGTTGCACCGGCTGCGTCCCATGAGGGCGTTAATTGATGTCCAGGCCAGTCGAGGATTTTTCTTCACAGAGTCGATTTTGACCTTCCAGAAATCCTCGCGCTTCTGGCGAGTTAGCTGTTTATACTGCCGTCTACACAGTTTCAACTCCGATAGTATAGTAGCAGCAGACTCAGCATCGACACGTTTGATGTGACGTTCAAGTCGACGTACTTGCTGTTTTGAAATTTTGCACTCTTGATCAAACCAGGGATCAGATGGTCGGATCCTACAGCGTACTGTCTTCGAGGGTGCAACAGTATTCAGCACAGCCAAGCATTCAAGTAGATGCCTGATGTTTTGTCTGAATGTAGGCAGGCCCAATCCTTTTTCGGGAATAAAATGATGGAGTACACAAAAATAGCTGGTCACCATTTTATTGACTAGAATGGAAAATAATGACCATATAGTGAACAATAGTAGTGACCAGTTGGCAATCCTGATACGGGATGCGATCAGATTTTATCCATAGGCCTAGATACTTATCGCTCAGTCGTCCCTCTTGCCAAAAAATTGAAAATCTAAGCACTTACTCATAGCCTTCCATGCTTAACTCTCACATTGAGAAACAAAATTCCGACTTCGATTAATTTTGAGGAATTTCGAATGCGACCTGCACTTGGGAATCCAAGTGAATGCATAGTGAAAGAAAGCAATGTCAGTGTGTTTTCATTCATCGTCTATTTTCACACAAATTGAAGTTATGCCAAAAATGGTCAAGCTTGATAAGTTACTTTGGCTAAAAATCGTAAAAGACATTCTGTAAAGTACCATCAGGTAAAACATAACATATTTACATAACATTACACGATAATATGCGAATCATGCTACTTACTAGACTACTTGTCAATTCAATTCTCATTGTATTCATCTTCCAATATTCAATCAGTGATATGTGATTCGTGCAAAGCACTCTCAAAACATCATAATGGATGACAGGTGACCTCCCTAAAGCTGGCAGTTAGCATGTGTATGTCTTGTTTGCGTGACTATTTGGATTTTGCTGAGTGCACAAGGAATTTTAGATACTTACAATTTTTTTGTGAAGGAACTTGAGCTGCTGACGTTAGGCAGCATTCGAATGGCATTTAACATGCAGATGATCAAAAATTTCATCTAATAAAAGATTCTGCTTCACCGTGAATTCTGATGATGTTCAAGGGTAAACGATAGGTGTCACAGCTTTGCTAAATAAAATTCACGACACTACACGTAGGCATACTGCTTGTCTACGCCAATATTAATTATTTCTTTCTTTCAAAATAAGCTGAATTTTTGTTTCCAGGTAAGCGAACTCATGGACAACTTGTTTTCATTCGCGAAGTGGAGAGTCAGAACTGTATCTACCACTGGCCGAAGAGGGAGGTCGTTCATGATAATAAATTTACGTAAGACAGGTTGAATCCTCCTGAACCCATTGGTAGCTGATCATGTGGTAGAAATTCTGTGATTCTAACACATACTGCTTGTCAACTAACATATTTGTCAGTTGGAAGGATGATTGAAATATTCTGTCATGAACTCAGCCTTCGTCTTGGTTAGGTATCTTTGGGATGCAATTTGAGACTTGATGTTGGAACGCAACTGACCGCTTATGCAATCTAAGCAAGCTATCTAATACAAACTTTTTCTCATAAATAGGATATAAGACAACTTCTTGATATGCTTGACATAACTGATATTAGATGATTTATGATATATTTATATGATACATTATTATATAGTAGGTATTCCGTATATAATTGATCAAATTTTTCAGGAGGTTCAAATCCATTGATGAAAAGAAAAAACTAAGTTACTTGGTGCCTTAGTACAGTGCCTTAGTAAAGGCCGAAGAACAGTGCAATTATTGACTTCGTTGTAAATTTTCTTTATTTTAAATAGATCAAAAAATACACTTGTACGGAGGCACCAGGTAACTTGGTTTTTTCTGTTCATCAATGGATATATAGTAGGGCCTAACTATTAATTCATAACTACTCGCAAAGAGTTGTACAACCTACGACGTGCAGACTGTCCACCTTTACTTATGCAGAGATGCTGTTGCTTTTATAAGATCAATTTTCATTTACTCATTTCCATGCTTTTTGTAGTCTTCCGCAATGCTTGTTGAAAAACCTCATTGCTATCGAAAAGAGTTTACAGAATAATGTGCTTACCTTACAAAGGTGAAGAAAATTATTTTACTGTTGTTGCAAATAAAACATGTGACAAATTATTTTCAAAAATTGCAAAACACGATAGTCATCCCTTACGTGAATTACTTTTGAAGCGTTCTTCTCAGTCGACGAGAAATGCATGTTTACAACGCCGTCCACTCACCAAGACTGAGCGATGTAGAATATCGCTCATCAAATTCTGTAAATAGCCTTCGAATTTATGAAATTTTTTTCTAAGAGAGATTTTTTTTCAGATTTTTCTCGAAATGTGTAATGTGCTTACCAAATGCACCATGCTGAGACAATAAAGAAATTATGATTATTAAAGTTTGGCCTGCATTATCACCAACTTGAAAAAATGATTTTTTTTCTCAGGAAAGTGACTGACATAATACTGAGGCCGGGAAATAATTGCTACTACACATTTCATTTCGAAAATACTATGTCTGCCATGCATATTGACATATGAATAATAGAAAATATGTTGCCCTCTAACGGATAGGTTGAGGAGTTTGCATGATTTCGGAACATGACTGACCGCGCGGATTGATCCAAAAAAATTGGATAGCATCTTACACGTTCTCAAAGCGACAACAAATACACTTAATAGACAAAAGTATGCAATTTACTCAGTCAATGACAAATCTAGTCGCATGAAGCTATGATGACGTCATCACTTATACTTCAAATAAACCGTTGACATGGACAACCTTATCGACAAAACTGGTGTTAGGTTAGAGCAATAAACTACTAAGAATTGACATTTTTCGTAAAATTTTTCGAGAAATAGCTTTCCTGAACATTTTCAAGAGCTACAGCTAAATGATTCTGTTTTGTGAGAGAATTGATCATTTGGTGGTTAAGTAAAAAAAACTGTAGCCTGAAAGGCAAGTGCTTGTGGGCAAAACTTACTCCGAACTTCACTTCCTTTCACTCATACTGATGGTATGTCTCCATGGTAATCTAATTCATCAGTTGACGGTTGGTTAGTTCGCAGAAGATTGAATTTTTGACAAACAGGATATCTGAAAAAATGACGTTTGGGCATTGGGGAATAGACGCTTGTAAATTCATAAATTTATGATGCGAAATGGAATGAAATGTGGGATTAATATAGCCAACATCAAAAATACGCATGGGTTTCACAAATAACTAGAAGTGAACGGGGTTGCTAGTGCAATTCTTCGCATGTATTTGTGGAATAAGAAAAGGACTGCGAGTCGGTGGTTTTTCTTATTCGAACCGAATCAGACTAAATGCTATGACTCCAATGGCGGGACAGAGCTCTGCTAATGAGGATTTTGTTTAACTCGGATCTTGTTGAACCAAGCAAATTTATCACAGTTTCGCATGATGCGATTCTAATATGGTAGGTCGGAAGAGTTCAGTAGAACAATAGTTTATTGTATACTTATTAGTTGGAAAACTAACAAATGTACTTGGTATATTCAACTAATTGCACCAAGCTTGTAAGCGGGCAGATTGGTTTGGGCCCTCAGAAACGGTACTTGACAGACGGGACTAGAAAATTAATTTCATCTATTTCCACAAAAAACTGGCTATTGATAATGCTAATCATAACATGCAACCGCGATCATAACCAGGCTTAGTGACCGGCAGATGTTAATACATGTAACTTCGTTGCGAATGTTTAGGGACGGCGAGCGGATGTGCTTAAAGATAGAAATGAAGTAATTCATCCACTGAAAACACTGCACAGCCAAATGTCGGACGCACTAGCGAACAGTCCGGTATAACACGGATTGACTAAAAACATGTTTTTCGTTTTAAACATGTCTGTTATGTTTTTCAGTTTCGAAACGTTCTTGCAATTTTTTCTCATGGAAACGTCTGCAATGGACTCGTGAGCACTATTTTGATACTTAGTTTTCAATGGAGCATGGAATATTAGGAATCTGCATCTTTGAATGTCATAAAATATGAAATGTATTCTTAATCAATTGTTCACTTCGATGCAATTTCATGAATATAATGACTGTTATAAAAGGACTGCCTTTTTTACTTTTCAAATTTTGTAGTCATGGAAGTTGTAGGCTAGATTTATTTTCAGACTTCATCAAATACGAACATTGTTTAAAAAAACAGAAAAGTATTTTGGCCCAATGTTTCTTTTTGTGTTTAAAGCATGTTTAAAAAGGTTGTTTTAATAAAAAGAATAATAGGGTGTTTCATTTGTTTAAGCACTGCCAACCCTGGACATAGCTACCAAGTGTTGGCACATGTCTCATTTATCGGTAATGAGCATTAGTTGTTGGAGATAGAACTTTGAAAAGGAACTGCTGAACTGTTGCAATCTTTGGTTTAAAAACTGAGAATGTCAAGTTTTCAGAAAAATGCCCTTGAAATAAATTAACAATTCCGCAATGTCTCTGCCAGACCACGTGTTTCGACGAGCATTACATCATAAGAAAAATCCGAAAATGCTCATTCTCCTCAGACCTGATTCATTTTCATATACACGTCTTCAGGAAAAATCAGATTTCTAGATTGAGCAGATATTTAGACCAACACAATGACGGATGCATTCGAGTTTTAAGTAGTTTATCTGAAATCTGCGATTGTAAGTTCTCGAATGGCGCGTGTCGCGTTAATATGTGACAAGATTAGAAGGCACGAGAAATTGAACAAATTTTGATCCACATTAATTAGGTAATATGCTTTTTATGGTGAAATAGACTCTGTAGAAGTAAATTTATTTTTCTTTCTGTTACTGATAATTGAATTGAGTAGTTAAATTTTAAGTGTTATTCATCAAAAGAAGAAAATATCCGATGCATCCGAACTTGGCTTTATTTTGTCTGCAATTATTTCAATCATCTTTTCATGATGAAGGTGAAATCGTAAATCGTATTATGTGACTGTAATTTCTCCAGCCTACATTGTCCAACTTATGAAGAACATGCTGTCAGAAGCTCAGCCATGATTTGCGGAGATGGTAATAAAAGGTACAACTGTAAAAGTGCACTGGGCTGCGTTTTCTCCTGCTTTACTATAGATATGTCTGTCAATGCGGGAGAATTGGCCAGAATAAATAATCCTGGTCTCACGTTGGATGTGACCAAACCTTGCACATTATACATAAGTGCATTCCTTAACATCGAACACAACTGCAGAAATATCGCACTTTTGTATTTCATTTGTTGTAGTTGTTAAATATCAACGCCTTCTCAAATCTTTTTAATTATAAAAGGTCTTCAACTGGTTTCAATGTAGGTTAGAATACTGCCTCAATCTTCATCAGGAAGTTAAAAGAAGCAAAATCATAAGCTAAGGAAAATTTAAAAATGGACATTATACTTTTGTATTTCATGAAATGAATGAATGAAATCATTCCTACATACACATGTAGGTATATTTATGAAATTCAAGTTTCGTTTCGATATTGATGAATTATTTAGCATCCTAATGTCAAATTTACAACAATAACTCAGTAAAAATATTGATTAAAGACTTGTCATCAACCTCAATTTTAAAAGGTATTAGATATATTAGAAATCCCCAATGAGCATGATAAAAGAATGAAAGCATGACAATCTTCAAAGAGTATGAAAGACTGAAGATAGTGAACTTGCAGATGGATGGATGGTTTCAGTTACTATGGATCTGCTTCTACCGACTTTAGGGAGCATTTCGCATGCTATGAATCTTGGATTCTGTCATCTCCACTCTAGAGTCCTTTCCTTGCAACAGCGGGAGAAGCTCTACAATAATTTACAGGTTGTGTGTGAAAGCAGTAATTCCTGCTCACTATCATTAAGATGCAATACTACAACATACAATTACATCCTGTGCATGGTCTACATTATGATGTGAATGTTAATGTACTAAATCTAGTTAAACTTATTAAAAATGTCAAAATTAAATTAGATTCATTCTGATACATTTTTACATTATGCTATCTACTGGCCACAAACTCTTTGATCAACGTTTTCATAAATCATGACATCAATAATGTCAAGAATATAATGTGCTAACGTGAATAGAGCGTCTACTCCATTTTTCTATTGATGCATGTATCGGTCAGAGAGCAAAGAATTGAAGACATCTTAAATTTTTCCTTTAGATGCATGAAAACGCATGATATCTGTCCTTTTTAGTTGACCAATAGAATGATCTTATTAAGCTGGTTTGAATGGTATATGGAAGTCACCAGAAATTTATTGAACTCATGGGTATCTTGAACGAGTAGATGATAAATTTAAGATGCGCGTTTTTAAGGAAATGCTATATGATTGACGCTCAATTTTCTGTGAGAATTCTGTACATCAACACTCTGTATACTATGTCTACAAAAGGAATCATGTTAATTGAAGCATTCAAACCAAAATTAGATGATTGAGACATTTATGTCAAATGGGGCATTTTCAAGAAAATCACCCAGTAGAACCAGTATACAAACTGATTCAATAAAGTACATGCACTAAAATGCATGTTCCTCTACATCTACGATACCTTATACCAGCTTCTGACAATTATTTAATTGTTGATGCTGATTCTTATTGGCAGCGAATTAATAAACTTATTAAAGTAATCTCCCAACATCTTTTATTTCCATAGTACACCAGAGAAGAGCAGTTATAACAAGAAGGAAATTGCAAGAAATTACGAATATTGACGGCAAATTCAAGCCAATATTGATAGAAAATATAAAATGTAGCACACATTTTCGCCGGTATGACGGCATGTTCACATCGCAAAAATATATCAAAACCTCTTAATTACAGCAATATAAAAGCTAAAATATCAATGGTAGGTATGTCTTGCATCCATTTTCGTCATTAAGGCTGGATTAGTGGATTTAACAGATTTCATTTAGAAAAGATTATTGAGGTCAATAATAAGGGAAATTTGAGGGCACAGAAGTGCATAAAAGATCCAACTTTTCCAGAACAATTGAATGTTAATAATATTGTGCGTAATTGAGATGGAAGAATTCGATCCATGCAGCAGTGTTGGAAATAAGCGGACCGCATTGTATGACGACACATGAAAGACATAGACATTGAGGTTTCTGAATCTTTCTGATGAATCGATGCAATTCATTACGAGACACATTGCTGCCTTCTGTTGATCCCATTATAACAAAATCTAATTTTCGCACAATGGGACGACAAGACGACTATCAAAAATATTTATCACTTATTATCAAGTTGTTATATAACTCAAATGTGGAGAGACCAAACTGCACTTCCGATGAGATCTTGCATACTACCATAGCTTTCATGTAGATATTACTATCAGCGATTATACAGGCATTCAAACCACAATTTAGCCTAATGGAAAATCTCTTTCATGCCGTTCCCAAATATAGGATTGATGGGGCAGGATTGAGAGAACAAACTGCACTTCCGATGAGATCTTGCATACTACCATAGCTTTCATGCAGATATTACTGTCAGCGACTATACAGGCATTCAAACCACAATTTGGCTTAATGGAAAATCTCTTTAATGCCGTTCCCAAATATAGGATTGATGGGATACACGCACAGGGAAGTTAAGATTACAAAAAATTCTCTATTGTTTTTTCTATCAAATGAATATGATATGAACGGGATCCGCATATATAAGAAAGACTCCGATAGTTTAGCTTTACATGGAAGCAGATGCTGTTTGTTGTGCAGGAAACAATCATAATCGGGGAATTGAAATTTCATTAAATTCATTCAAAGTCTGTATTGCTCTGCTGAGGTGAACATATTTGAATTAATCTTTGCTTTTAATTTTTATAATATTAATTTTCTGTGCTATTTGTGAGGTAAATTTATCATTCGCAAAAGGTACTTTTTCACAGATTATCAAATATATCGAAATTGTTGGAAGTCTATGAAATTAATGACAAATATGAGCATGAGCTTGCCAAACATTGACATTTCAACCTTTTGACGACTCTAACAAAATTTCCATATAATATTTCAACGTGAACAGGACGCTACATCGGTGAAAAATTGAACTTGATTTTGTCAGCATGATTCTACCACTACATTTCTTTATTTCAAAATAATTATGCTTCAAAAAAAAACTACAATTTAAATTTGTGAGAAGATGGCAAGCTGAACGAAGCATAAGTGAGATTCCCTCCAAAACGCTTTCCACTTGTGTTATCACTCAGTGTCTGAGTGCTTGATGGCAATATTATCAGAGGGCGGTGATAAGGAGGCCATGAAACCGAAGGCAATAGCTCTTCGGTCCACATTAGTCCAGAACCATCCGGCTCCTCCGAAAACTTTTGAGATTGCTTACAATATTAAGTTTGGAGATTACAAATGGAATTGTTGGCGAGTGCGGGAGAAGTTTGGAAAAAATCGGAGCGTGCACGCGCAATTCGTGAGTTAGACGTTGAGCGATCCGAAATGCCTGAGCATGTGACAGAAAGCAGTCATGGGATCAATATCGATGTAGCGCATTTATATCGACCGTGACTGCACTTGGAAAGGGAGAGTTGCAATCTAGGCCTATTAGACCAAGCAGTACAAAAGCAGCAACATGGTGAATCATAATTTAGGTTCGTCATGGCTAATTAAGTTTTTCTTAATTTCTTCATTTTGCACTGTTTTGCGAAACTATTGGTGAAATATTTAGTGAACCAAACTCACTGTGAGACTGATCTAGTCCAGGAAGCTTAAATTCTTTAAGTGATCGACGAAAGCTTATCTTGGCATGATCACATAAACAATGTTTATTTACGCATAAAAGTAGACCCCATCGCCTAATTCAGTCTATTAAAGCCCTTTCACCACCATCTACATGCAGGGAGAATTTACCTCACCACCTGTATTCAATGCTTCGACTCTTGCCGCTCCCAGATATGGAGCTCTTTTTGTTTATATACCACGAGTTACAAGGAAACAAAATATGACCCTTCGTGCCATCATCACGAAGATTGCAGAGTGCGAGTCGCCTGGGCATAGAATTCTACATCTAGATATTTTAAGCAAGTTTGGGACATTCCGACGAGCTTTTGTAGGGCAAAGCACAGCGTCTACGGCTGCCAAGGAATTTTTGTACTAAAATTGTTCTAGTCTGAGATCTTTCTACCCTTCGTGTCATACTTGATTTTCGAAGTAGAAAATTTTAACTCGGATCGAAGCTCTAAGCTGTCATACAAGGAGATAAAGATGCGCGGCACAGTCAACCTCTCATAGACTATTAGTATGTAAAACAAAAGCTGAAGCATCACCCTACCATCGGACTTAATTGGCACACATAGCTGGTAACAAGTCAGTCACTGCTTGTCAGTTTCATCGTTCCTGAGGTGAAATCCAAACTAAGCAGAGTAAGAAAACACTTTTGGGCAGAAGCGCTGAGCTCTTAAACGCGTGTTGTGGAAGGATCAGATAATCGAACACTGTTGCTCAATGAAAGAGGTCAGTTCGGCAACAACCCTTTATCTCTTGTCAAACTTCGTCTTTTAATTAACTTTGGATTCAATTATTGGTAGTCATCGTTTATCTATCGCAAACATCGTAATTTATCGCGCCAGTGTTTGTCATTGCAGCTTTCGCTGTAGTTATTACAAATCCTTTTGTACACATGACCATAAGCTCGGCGCTATAAATATCATCTGATCATCCTGGAATATTAAAGTGAATAATTCAATGAATCGATGAAAATGCCGAAGATTAACTAATGGTAGGTTATTGGCATTAACTAATTACTAACTACTTCCAGTGAATAGTATGTTAAACTGAGTCCTAACAATGCTTTTTATTGCATGAGTGATGTTTTTAATGCACGGTCACAAGCAGAAACACTAGTTTACCTTTCATCATTAGGCCAGCCTTACACTTAGCCTTAATCACCTAGATTAAAGAATTTATGAAATGAATAACGTTGGAATAACGATATAAGGGCAGCAATGTGTTATTATATAGTGTATGATATCATGTGATCAATATTAGATTAAACTGTTTAAACAGACAAATTGCGAAATTCTTGATGCTTGCATTAATTCCTCAATGGAAAACAGTTTGCACAAAGAGATACTGAGGTTGGTGATTTATTCAAGGCGCCAGATAAATCGGGCAGAGTAATCATTCAATATTTTCTTTTAATATAAACCCATAGGCGTACGCTTGAATGAACGAATGGATTATTTACAGAAGAAAAATTAAATACCTATTATACAAAATTCAATATAAATAGAACAACATTCTCAGGGTGTTCTGACCAACGCCATAATATTTAATCAAAAGTGCAATAAAATGAACTGGAGCCAAAATTTATAAACATCAAATTAACAAAAAATCAAAAAACATCAAAAAATGTCTTATTAGTTCCAATCAGGTAGTTCAGATTTAGAAATTAAGCTAAACAAGCTAAAATTATCCTCAATGCAAAATGATTTGACCGGAAAGTGTATTCATTATTCGACATAATCACCGGTTAAATCAGCACATTTCGGCCAAAGTGACACAAGACCACGCATGCTAACCTCTGTGCCACTGTTGCCTTGACGATGCAGGAAACCTCTGAAATCTAATCAGAGTTATGAAACTCGAAGACTTTCATTGATCCGTGGGAACTGGAAGAAATTACACGATGCCAGATACGGAGAGCAAGTTGGCTAGGCAAGCACCTCCCAAACCCCACTCGATTACTCAAGGACTTCTTTCTTTTGACATGGACCTGCATTGTCTTGAAGGAGGCTGATTTTCCCATCGAGAAGATCTGTATGATGATCGCTTCCTTTGATCGATTGCCGAAGTCCAGTGATG
This sequence comes from Prostheceraeus crozeri, assembly GCA_907163375.1. NCBI lineage: Eukaryota > Metazoa > Platyhelminthes > Polycladida > Euryleptidae > Prostheceraeus > Prostheceraeus crozeri. Next base: position 154,645 of record CAJQUW010003998.1, read on the forward strand.
TCCATCACTTTGAGAACGAATGGACTTTACAGGTCAAGGTGATTCATCTCCGACCCATTCGGAGCTTCACTCGGGCTCTAAAGGGTGTGCCCAGGTCTCGTCGCAGGCAACAACGAGATCCAAAAAAAAAACATCTCCTTCACTTAAAAAACGGCGAAGATGGTCAGCTGCAATCGTCATGCGTACCATCCCTTGGTAGTCGGTGAGAATATGAGGGATTCACTTGGCTGCTCCATCTTTCTCTTTCTCTTTCCCAAGTTTTTGCATAGTATGTGATGTAACAAGTCAGGAGAAATCTTGACTTCACATGTTGCTGACAGGTCATCCTGAAGCAGTTGAGCTACTTTCTCAAACAGACCGGGCGATGTCGGCTGAAACCGGCCGTCCTTGAGCCTGTTCATCCATCTTCGAACAGTTACGCATGATGGAACATGTTCGTGGAGTCCTTTGACTAAGTCTTTCTGGATTTCATCAACCGATTTTCCAAGCAGGAACAAAAATTTGGATGATTCTTCGAACGTCACTAACACAGGAGGTTTTACATAATGACCATGTTTCCATTCTGTTGACAAGAATTTAGGCAGTGATTTGACAATTCCTTCAGATGTTATGACACAGCCAGATTTCATGTGTAGTCAAATATACCGAACTTCGAGTGAATTGTGAAGACATCTCACAAACTACTTATGTAGGGAAACAGCTAGTTATGTTGAATGAATAGTTGAATAGGTGACACTGCAAATTAATACACAGAACTCTCATATGATAGACAGATATACACATGCATAAAGCGTCTGCACATATAATACCCAAACCCATACATGATACATTGCGAGAAAGCCTACTTGTAGACAAGAGAAATTGATTTATTTCAGTAATGTGTAGAAGTGTGTGTGTGTGAGAGAGAGAGAGACATCCTGGTCCAAAATGTAACTATCTACTAACAGAGACAAATGGGGGCAGAGACTGACGATTAACTTTTGCAGATCATTTCGAAGGAAACTCGGGTTATCTCCCATTTCGACATCTTTCCCAACCAAACTCATTCCTCGAGCTAGCCTCTGCTTTTGAGCATAGTAAATACACATTGGTGGAATTCTGTACACAACTAGGTGTAAGTTTATGTGAAAATATACTCTATAAAGCAATGAGGAGTTTAAGACTGAATACCTGAGTGGCTGTTGGCGTTTTATAGAAACCAGCACAATTATTCGCCTCAACGCAATAATTTCAAATGATGCATGAACGCAAAAATACCGTGAAATATGTTAGAACAAAACTGCAAGCTAGCAGTTGTCATCAAAGAAAGAGAAAATTAATGCTTCAATTAGACCAGGTGACAGTTTTAAAAACATAACTGCATGACCTATCTTGCTGACTATCGATTGATTCTTGACGAAGAGCAGGAAAGGAAAAAGTGATTGAGTTTTTAATATTACCATGTATCGGAGCGCGCATTGTTACGTAACATTTGTAAATAAAAATTGAACGTTTGCTAATATTTAAGATTATGTTATAAGAAAACATGAATGCTGAGATACTCAAAATATGACAGTGAAATTTCTTGGCTTAAAACCATAAAGAATTGCGCACAGAAATCAGTGGAAACCAACTAAATTGTATAATTATGATATAAAATCTCTCCGAACATATGGAGTTCCACACGTGTTATGGCTATCAGCTGTTGGATCGATTTTGTTTACAATAAATTTACTTCCACAGCATAAGAATACTGTTAACACAATTGAAGTACTACTTACAATAGGATTAAGGGACTGTGTATTTTCTACTAATTCATAAATGTTTCAAAATTATTATATTATTTAAATATCAAAATTAATTTTCTATTTATAAATGTACAGATCTACTAAAATAATTGGTAGATAAAAGTTATAATTGTAGATCTATTTTTGACAAATGTTCTACGATAAGGAACGCTAGGTGCGCAGATCTTCCACTGCGCATTCAGCTCGATAGTGCTGTTAGTAATGGCGGATCAGTATTATTGAACGGTCTTATTGATGAAGTTTGTCAATTTTTCACGTAAGTACAGCTTACTACTGTATTCCACCAACCAGTTTGGAGAATGAGAGAGGTTATTGAATTCGTGAAAATCTTCGATTGTTTCTGATTTTATAGGATGACGATGGACAAGAACATGGGAGACACAACAAATCCTGCGCAGACAGTGACAGGCAGTGACGTTACATCGGCCACGGCTGCTTCAGAACTGACCAGTTCGGGGGAAGTGGATCTTTCTACGACATCTGGTGATACGGTTGCAGTTGAAATTGACTTAGTGAACAAAGTTGAAAATTTGGAGCCTCAACTTGCACTAGCTGCTGCTAACTTGAGTGCCTCTGCCAGCGGAGCGGGATTTGCTACCATAGAATTAGCACAACCTACGTTCGCCTTACCATCACAACTCACGGCAAATGCTGCTGCAACACTCTTAGCGAACTCTAAAATCCTTGAAGTGCAATCCGCATTGAGTGGTGGATCTTCAGATCAGGAGGTTCAAACTGTGAAAGTGACCGTCATAGGTGTTGATCCCAATTCTCAGTCAATACTTGTTGCAGCTGCTCCTCAAAACTTTCTTACTGGTGATGGAGGTACATTAAGTCTTCAAGCTCCATCATCAGATGCAATTGCCATCGCTGTCTCAGAAAGTATGATAGATTCTGCTGACTTCCGTCAGGTTCCTGACTTAGCATATGTTGCCAACGGCAGGTTGAGTCCATCGAATTACAATCTTTCGGGAGTTAGCTACGCGACGTTGACACCACTTCAGCCATTACCCCCTATTAGCTCCGTGTCTGATAAATTCACTGGTCAGACAATAACTAGTGGTGGGAATGTGACATTACTTCAACAGAATCCTGATTATTCAGTGCAGGATATCAAACCTTTTAATGGAGTGGACATTAAACCATTTAATTCCAATAATCTATCGGTTGATATCAAACCCACTATCTATGCAACAAATGGTGGGTTGTCTAATATACAAGCTGTGAATATTCAAGGATTTCCGATGTCAAATCAAAGTTTAGCTGCTAACACAGTCAATGCTTACATTAATAATCAAAACTACAATCAACAGAATGTCAACTCCTACTATAACCAGAACGAGATAAGCATTAAGACAGAAGTCAAGCCACCAAAGAATAATACAGCATCAACTTCCACTGCATACAAGGACATAACGAACAATGAACTGTTTACAATGGTTACCTCTAGTCAGTCACTTGATAATCAAACTAATCAAAGTCAAACTCAAGAATCTCACGAGGAGATAAATACCAAAGAGCTTGCGCAACGCATAAGCGCCGAACTAAAACGCTACAGTATACCCCAAGCTGTATTTGCACAAAGAGTGTTGTGTAGGAGTCAAGGTACATTGTCTGACCTCCTGCGGAACCCCAAACCTTGGAGTAAACTGAAGTCTGGAAGAGAAACCTTCAGAAGAATGTGGAAATGGTTGCAAGAACCAGAATTCCAGAGAATGTCTCAGCTTCGACTTGCTGGTAAGTAGATCGATTGGTTATTGGGCCCTACCGTACATCATTTAGGATTACTCGAATGTACGCAAAATACGGTAGTAAATCGAACTAGGGCAGTAGAAAATAGACCCATCTAATTACTCCAGCTGAGCAGTATGCGTAGTTGCAGTAGGTGCCTATGCAGATTGTTAATTTTTTATCGCTGCATCTTGCCGGTATCACTTCATCCTGTCAATCGCACCCGTCTCTGAAACACCTGCGGTATGAACATCCATCATACCGCGGTTTATCTTCGGTCATCTCAACGGCCTGGAATTCCCACATTCAACATCATTTTCCTACGTTGACTGTCATCTATCTTCCCTCGTAAAAAGATCACTCTACCTCGATATCAGATCTCGTCTCTTAATGGCAACCCATTAGAAATGGGCACTCAATCGAATGCACTAATTTATGATATTATCCAACGTTACGTGATGCAATCAAATCCAGAATTTGTATATGCACGTTGAAGTTATAATATACCCTGTATCTAAAGCCGAAATCTCTACAAAATATTACTAGGAATTCTGGAGACTCGGAGACAGAACCCACATACCGGTACCATGTTTGGATTAATCAACGTGATATGCCTAAATGAGCTGGAATGTACTGATGGTTGTCCTTATAAATCCACAATTGTATAGGTGTAAGATGTTGCCATGTACCGAAAACACATTGCGAAGCACGTTGAATTTATGATAAACCCTGTATCTAGAGGCGAAATCTATATTCCTAGGAATTTCAGAGACTGACAGAACCCATATACCGGTACCATATCTGGATTAATCAACGTGATAGGCCTAAATGAGATAGAACGTACTGATGGTTGTCCTTATAAATCCACAATTGTATAGGTGTAGGATGTTGTTGCCATGTGCCTTCTTTTCTGAGGCGTTAAGGTCATGATTTTCAACAGTCGTCGCCAAGAGGGTCAATCCTATACTAGTTCAATCGCTCTCTCGATGGATATCCCGAGATGTTCGAGGTCATCTTGTACAGCGTCTACCATCGCGTGTGTGTGCGGCCCCATGTTCCACATGATGATGTGTGAATTCATTCCCCCAAAAACAGACGGTATCATAGTCAACCAGCATGTAGTTTAGTTTAGGATAGTGACATTCAGTTTCATGCTTCATCATGTAGACATGTGTTTGTGTCGCGTGTTCTTACTGGGGCGATGTTGAGCCATCTGTTCTCTACTGCCTAAAGTTGGTCGATATGTATTTGTGAGATAATTGGTGACCAGATGGTGGACGTGTAATGTGGCCATGATGTTCGCTTGCCCTGTTGGTGGAAGTGAGAGACGACAGGATGGTGAAATCGTGTTGTGTCAAGATTGATGCCGAGGATTCGGTAGTGATTTGAGCGGGGTTGTGCCGGTGTTAATTACCACTGGCAATTACCGGTAAGGAAAAGCTATTTTTACCACGGTAATTATCAGCTGTTTTTTCGAATATGCTATCGAATTTCTTACCGCACATGAATCGAGGTGGTAGGATTTTGCATTGGTAGGATTTTGATTATGAAATTGAAAACAATCGAGTCACTTATTCAAATTAATTGCTCTTCCTGGGGTCATTCAATAACAGAGTACTATAAGATCACCGGTAATATGATATCCAAAATCACAGGATTTTATTTTAATAGAATCTTTCGTCGCGCTGATGATCTCGGATTCTTCTTTCTTCTTCTTCTGTTCAGCCATTCAGGCCACTGCTGGCCGATAGCCTCCCCAATCTACGCCATCTGATTCGGTCTTGAGCTAGGCGCATCCAGGTCACTTCCTTGGTAATCGCTTCGATATCATCCCTCCATCTTCGCCTCTGATGTCCACGCTTTCTCTTGTCATGTCTTAGGGTCCATTGTGTGCATTTCTTAGCCCATCGGTTGTTTGACATTCTGGCTAGGTGTCCAGCCCACGACCACTTCAAGGAATGTATCTTTCTTGTGATGTCACAGACTGCTGTTTTTGCCCGTATGTTTTCGTTTCTCCATCTGTCTCTTCTCGTGATACCAAGTGTAGATCTTTCCATATTTCTTTGAGCTACGGCTAAGATATCAATCTGTTTCTTCGTGAAGGACCAGGTCTCCGCACCATGCGTCATGGCAGGCAATATGATTCCATCCATAATTTTTCTTTTAAAAATTAGCAGAGGGATTTTCCTGTTTCGCAAAAACTGGTTGTATTGTCCGAACCTTTTCCAACCTTCTGTCGCTCGCCGTTGTGCTTCTGCATGAGCACTGTCAGTTGTGATGGGTTGGCCTAAGTATACATATTGTTCAACTTCTTCCAATTCTTGATCATCCACCTTAAGCTTTCTATCAGATTCTGATATCTGAGCTGTTGAATTTCTCATGATCTTAGTTTTCTTCAAATTCATTTTCATACCATCTTTTCTCCCTTCTGTATAAAGCGACTCTAGCATCGTTTTCATGTCATTCATTGACTCAGCAAATAGAACGATGTCATCAGCAAATCTCAGGTAACTTGTCCATCTCGGTTCTCCTGAAAATTTCCTCCAGGCTTGCTGTGAAAAGATTTGGAGGTAGGGTATCGCCTTGTCGCACGCCCTTTAGAATGGGCATGGTCTGGCTTAACATATCAGTCTTGACCTGTGCTGTACTGTTGTAATAGATCTTTTTTAATGTGTTAATGTAAAGTGAAGATATTCCTTGAGCGCAGACAGCATCTATCACAGCCCTGTGTTCTATGGAGTCGAATGCCTTCTCGTAATCTACAAACGTCATCACTAATGGAATTTGATATTCATTGCATTTTTCAATAACTTGGTTGATAGTATGGAGATGGTCGATTGTGGAAAAGCCTTTTCGATAAGCTGTTTGCTCGGGTGGTTGCCTGCTATCGAGGAGACCTTTATTCCGGTTCTTAATAATGTTCATGTACAGCTTGAACAAATGGCATAGAAGACTAATGGGACAGTAGCTACTGACTTCAGTCTTGTCACCTTTCTTGTACAACAGGACGATTATAGCATTTCTCCAGCAGTCTGGAACTTGTTCAATGCTTTGAGCTTTATTCAAGATTTGATAGAAAATGTTGACTATTTCTTCTCCTCCAGCTTTAAGTACTTCTCCTGCAATCCGATCATCGCCTGGAGTTTTATTGTTACTCATTCGCCTGATAGCTTTTCTTATCTCACTTCTAGTGATTGAAGGTATAGGATCACTTTCATCTCTTCTCAATAAATACTGCGGATCTTCATGGCTACTGTACAGCTCTTGGTAAAATTCTGCACATCTTTTTGTGATTTCCTCCCTATTGCTGGAGATTGTTCCGTCTTTCTTCCTTATTGATACCATTTTTTATCTGTTTGATTTTCTTTGTTGTGCTTTCTTTATTCCTTTGTTATTTTTGACGGCCTCTTTGATAATCGCTGCATTGTGCTCCCTGATATCTTGTCTCATGCATTTGCGCATTGTCTCGCACAATTCTGTGTACTCTATCTTTTCCCTTAGAGTACCGCATTTTTTCATTTCTCTTCTTTTCTTTAGCATTTTCTTTATGCTATCCTTCAACTTGTCTGGCTTGGAAGTTTTCATCTTTCCAGTAACGGCAACTGCTGCATTTCTAATGGCCGTCATCGCTTGTTCAGTATCCCTGTTGATGTCTTCTATCACAAGGCCTTCGAATCTGTTCTTAAGTTCTACCTGAAATTCGGCTTTTCTTTCCATCATCCTAGCATAGTACGGTTTTCTTTGATTCATTTGTATCATTTTAGTTCGCTGTTTGATCTCGGATTCAACCCTTGCATTATCTCAAGGGTCAGCCAGTGCGTGATGAATCTAGTTGAAAACAGTTGACTGGTACATTCACGATTTGCGGTTAACTACCAGCAGTTATTCTTGGCGCTTTTGCATGAATTATTCTGTTCTTTCAAATTGGCAAGATTTTGAGCGGTGTAATTTGTTCATGTGCTCTAGAATCATTTAAAAAAGACAATGATAGACTTCCATTTAATTACATCGATGTTGGTGTAGGCATATAATCAGTAGTGATAACTAATATTATGCCGTCAACCATGGCCCTGATTGGAGCGTTGTCCCATGAGTCTTTGCGCTGTGTTCATTGGGATTCGGTGTGGAAAGCGAGTTGTGTTTTGTTAGGGTTGATGATCAGGATGTTTTGGTAGGTCTATGAGAGTAATGTTATGGTAAAGTTTAATAATAATAATAATAATAATAAAATCTTTATTTTAAGAGGATAAAAGTTTGAGTTGATTTAAGTTTGAGTTCGTCTTGCGTTGTCTAGATGTTAAGGTGCATGTGGCTGTAATGGTTATGTTGTCAGCGTATACCGTTGTTTTGAGTGTCGTGTGTGCTGGGAGGGGAATGTCTTGCATGTAAAGGTTGAAGAGGAAGGAGGAGAGAACCCTCGGGGATCGACTGCCTTGGTGTTTTTGTTGTTTGATAAGCATGCTTGGTTGTATCCGGTGTAAGCTTACCTGCCTTAATATTAGCTTCGCGTTGTAGAGTATGAAGAACGAAGAATGTTGGTCTGTTGGACACGGTGATTGTGAGTGAGAGTATGATTGTGAACTGTGTCAAATGCTTTTGTGATGTCCCTTTTATCCTCCAGGTATGGAAAATGGTCGTAGTCGTGTCCGGACCTCAGCATAAAAAAGGTCGATTAGTAGCCGCGCCCGGCTACCCGGTCGATCCGTTGTATTTGCGGTTTATTCTCATAAACAGCACCGTCTCGTAGAAATGTAAAATAGCTGAGCCGTTCTCGAACAATTGCCCGTACCTGGAAAATGCGCGAAACCGCATCTAGAAAATGGCTGGGTGATTCCCGCACCCAGTTATCCGGTGAATCTCTATCATGTTCGTCACGTGAAAGTAATACCAATCAGGATTCTAGCAAGATGTTAATTAGTTAATGTTAATAATGTCTTCGAATTGAAATGCTCAGATTTTGAATTTAATTGAGACATGTCCTTGATCATGTTTAGACAGCTAATGTCTTTCTTGACCTATAGTGCATAATTTCATAAGAATTGAATGAACGTGTGCTTAAATTAAAGAATTACGTGAACATATAGCGAGAACGTATGCTTCATGACTTTACACTTAGCTTGTTAAACTTTGCGACACTTCGCAAGAATGCTAAGATGATGATGATCAGCTGGATCTCAGATGCATCGGTAGTTATACGATGATCTTAGTGTCTGAAGCTTTTTCAATGTACACTGAAGTAAATATTGTTATTTTTCAAAAGGTTGCTTCGGGGAAGAGGCGAGTCACTACACTGCAACCATTCCTCTGCATTAGGTGAATTGCAAAAATAAAATGTAAAAAAAAATATGGAGGATCGGCAGGAGAAACGGACAGTGGCTTTACAGCATGTTGAGATAGCAAAGATATTGATGGCTGACTTGAGAATGGAAAGAAACAGTAAGAAGAGTTGTCAGATCACGAAAGAAGAAGAATTTTGTTGAACTGACTTCTCAAACATTTAAATAAACATTGGTTTAGCAGTTAATTAAACTGAAGTGTAATCTTCGTCATTGTAGATGCTTACAGGTACATGATATGCCAGCGGTAAGCTCATAAAATAAGAGTATTTTGTGTAAGATAATATATGAAAGTGGAATGGCTTCTAAGTTATGTGAAATAATGAACGTTTAGTCTTATTCGCTGATCGAAGAGTTCTGCGAGAATAAAAAGGCAATTACTTAATTATCTATTCTAGTCGCTGCCCGATATTAGCACATTTTTCTGACCACACTTCTGTGCTGATATCGAGTCCCTTGTGAAACCTGCCTCTATATAAGTACCGCTCATTGCGTACAATACTAGACAAAATATCACACTTGTTTGACAAAAGTTTATATCATCAAGTAACTTCCAGATGCGACTAATACTGTGTCATGGTAAAAAAAGGGAATAACACATATTTACTCAAAAAGTCAAGTTTCCAGCAATCGCTTATTTGAGAAAACGAAAATAGTTCGATTGCTAAGTATATACATACGTCGTTGTGCGTCACAAGCAAGTGCTCAAAATGCCCACGATTTGCAGCCTGAACAGGCGGCAATCTCATTGTGCATTTGGCGCAGGTATTCAATTAAATTTCTAACGGGGTATTGCTGAATTGACGATTAACTAAGCTGCAGATGTTGCTGTAGCTGCTGACAAGGCATCCAGTTATAGAAAACAAAACAAAAACGACAGATCGAACAATAACAATTGCGGCATGGACTGTGATCAGCGACTCATTCAATTCGATTGAAAGTGTAGTTCAAAGAACCAATCTGTTTTTCGGTGATTAAGGTATGCAAAACATTGTCGATCAAACCAATTTATAATATGCCAACCGGTTAATAAATAAGCACGACTTTCAAACCTTCTTGCCAGAAGAATGAAGTGGTTTATTTCCATCTTTCTGCTTTTTGGATATTGTACGGTACCTCGAATTTATATGCACTGGGATAATCAACCTGATGTCAATAATCAAACCATCTCGACTGCCAAGAAAGGAAGTTGCAAAATTATACAACAGAAGCACGGGACGAGTATACGGACCGTCATGACATTTGTCGACAGGACCGACCAAAACATTGCACAATATAGAGTGAAGATCAGAAATAAGAAATGGTAGTGACCATTATTTGTATGGACAATTGATTAAGTTGTACAGAATGCATGGTTTGGAGATTCCAGTCGATATTCGTTTCGACACATCGTTCTTCATTAGCAACAAGATCAGCACTGCGCGAAACTGATGCTTCAGTGATACAAAAGATCAACCTAGAGCTAGATGCCTTGAGATAGATTTGTCAATCTACGACGAAATCTCAATTCCACCTCTTACTTCTTCTTGCATCCAGACACGTTGATGAAAAAGTTCATTTTCAAGAACTTTCCACGGATTTCTATTTCACAAATGTACAGCGTTTCAGTCTTCCGCATTATTCATATTATGACAAGCAAATGACACGCCGGAAGATCTAACATGCATCTTTTGTCTTTATGAAAAGATGTGTGTCTTTATGGTGTGTCCTTATCAGTTGGTCGTCCAATAAATAGGCCTACTTCCTACCCGGAATTCTGGACTGCGCGGCAATTGGAAACGTTGCTGAGCGCCATCCAAAATGGCTCCGTCAGGCAAAGATAAACGTCCGAGATCTACGAATGCTTCGTCATCCGCCATCACCAGACATTTGATCTCCTTTGACAAACACTGAGGAGTTTTATGTGATGAAGCGTTCAATTTTTCCATTTACGTTCTCTGCTTGGGTTTTCTGACTCTGCCAATTTTAGAAAATGTTGTAGCCACCTGTGTGTACGGAAAGATTTCCTTCCAATTTCAGACTTGTGACTTTCTCTTATGAACTTATTACTATTCTCCTGATTTCTGCTACTTATGATTTCTGTAATTATTTCTGCTTTTTTCTTTCGATTCGGCCTGGTTGGCTTTCATCTCTAGTTGACACGATATTTTCTATTGAAGCCTAGCACATGTAATTCGTTTTAACACAACAACACACAAAAAAGACGTGCTACAAGCAGACCTGTCTTCCAATAAGAATATTTACTATTATCGTGAACGCTCATAAATGTGGATGCATATCATTTCATCCCTACTCAGTCTACTATTCGATGAACGGCGACTCTAATTTAGAGTGCTCAAGTTTTGTATCTTGGCTTTGAAAATCCAACTGTGAATAGTTTTGTATGGATGGTTCAGCTAGGCAACTTGCTTATTTTCAGTTGCCAAGTAGCTGTCTTCGAGGCTGCTGTGATAGAATGATATGCGAAAAATTCACAGAAATTCAAGTTTCTAGAAAATTCAAATTAAAAAGCCGATACTGCTGAAATGTTGTTACTTGTTATTATATCATGTCATTATTTGCCATTATGGTCGAAGCTTAATTTGAAAAATCCAAAGCTTGTTTTTCTTGTTTTAGATTTGAACGATCGACAGCATGCTGTGGCGAATGACGTGCAGCCTAGCCGCATAGGTAAGTATTCTTATATTTGAAGTTTACATTCAAATTGGGCGAGTGATTAGTTTGATGTGGTTAATTACACCTTTTTTCTATTTTAACTCCTTGCAGGCTTAAATTTCATAGCATAAAATACGCACAGAGATAAGAAGTCGGGTATGAAATCTGATTTTAATTATTGGTCGCTCCTCCTGTAGTTAATCATGAAATCTCATTTGAAATATTTGAACATTGTCATTTTGAAGTATACGTAGTTGACCAAACGACGGGAGATCATGTTGATAACGAGCAAAGTAAAAAGGTAACTTCCTTTTGTTTTAAGTCGAAGTTCTATTAATAAAGTTAAAGTTCTAAATCACAACAAGTACTTCGGCTTCCCGCCTCTTTTAAAGTCGATAGACTAGGTAGTCCACCTAGTTTTATCGACCTTTGAAGGTGCGGGATTCCGTAGTACTTGCCGCGATTTAGAAACTTAACTTTATTGATAGAACTTCGACTTAAAACAAAAGGGAGTTACTTTTTTACTTTGCTCGTTATTTTGAAGTATGATAGATCATAATATTTCATGTATATTATCCTCTAGGCAATGATAGGGTATTTGAGTGTGATAAACTACTCGAATAGAGTGACTCTCCTTTACTCCCAAACTTTTTTGGTTTTCTTGGATTTTTTAAACATGTTGCTTGTCTTGATTTTAAGTGGAGTACAACCGGTACGAACCCAAACGACTAAATTGGTCTCTTAAAATGTGAACTAGGAATGCTCTGAATATTCGACCTGTACGAAGAGCAACAATTTTCAAGACAAACGAATCACATTGTTGTATTGAGTTAAGTTATTATGCTATATTAATCACACCATTTAGGATGTTATTCAATGTCATTATTGCTGTACGAGCGTAAATGATGAGAAATGTTCATGTAGTAGACTAACGATAATTAGTTCAAAAAGCGGAAAATCAAACAACGTATATGTCTGGTAACTCCATAGGTCCAAAGCGGAAAAAGTGAAAAATGAATCTGTGGCAGACTCTCCAGATAATGGATTGTGGAAAAAGAAGTGTTCATCACGCATACAGGATAGACCAGCCCTGGTTCTGCCTGCAGTTTCATCTCAGCTGTGTTTTTAAACACCTACAAAAGCTTTCCACGTTATTTGATTGTTATGCTATACAATAATGTTAATTGAAATAATGTTTACAATATATAGTGTGTCTTCAAGGAAATAGTGAACCCCTAAATGCTTTTCTTATCATTCTGATAATCTCATTACCAGAAATTTGCCGCTGGGCCTTTTCATATATAATTATTGCTTTTCTCTTACCATTACACGACTGTAAGTTGATGAGTGAGTCGATTTGATTAGGAGAGTAGGAAATGGAACAGGGTAAACGAAGAAAATTGAACTACTCCTGCGACTGCGAGCCTGCTACAGCTATCCTGTAAATTTATCTTGACCATGTGGTGGTCTCTGTGGCTTGGCTCAGCGATCTTTGCGACTTAGCCTAGCGGTCCAGAGGTCGACCCCCGGGAGTCATTGGAAGTCGCCAAGAAGGGCGTCTGGGTTAAAAGATTACAACGCTCCAGTTAAAAGTCTGACCATGTCAACACCGTCAAAGCTATCGGTCTGTGGGAGTAGTGACGCTAAACCATCACTCACACACCTATATTGTTAAAGGAAAATTAACAGTTATGTTTTGCGATTCTTTAGCACTAGGCAAGCCAACAGATCGAAGCATGAAGAAGCCAATTGGCGCGAAATAATGTATTTTCATACTGTGTGGCAGAACAGGTGTGAAAAAAGTGCTCAGAATGACTATTCGTGGATTATTGATTAATAAGTACGAGTAGCATGATTAGTTCAAAGCGTTTAGCTACTTTTCACGATTTTTCATTATGTTTGCCCTAAATTTCCTAAAAGCAAAAATTTTTTTGTGCTACAGTCAGCTGAACAATAAAGTCGTGCCAGCAACAAGAGGGATTTGTTTCAAAAGTGATATAAAAACGGAAAATGTTGTTCTTGCTTAGGTAATTGGTATTAATTGATTTTTTGAATATATGAAGGAAAGCAAGATACACGACGTTTCGAGAATTCTATCCTTGTCAAGGACAAATAATTGCCTTATAGATATTAAACAACATCATGTTTACCATTTGTCAATTATTAAAGGAAGAACTAAACAACACTCGCTGAGTTAAGATGAAAATCACATCGGACCCACCATCTTTAGAGATACTGAGCTTGATGGGTCGAAATCTCGGTGACGGATGGCTCTCATCTGATGACTCGGGTCCTTTGAGTACAGCAGTTCCTGTTTCACATTACAATAAATTAACATAAAAACGTAGAATTAGGCTGTCCTACGATTTTTCTACTATATTTCTGCCCTTCGGCTTAACTCGGTACCATATCGGTAGAAGTGACAGTAGTGAATTAACTCGTACCCAAACCTAAGATCTCCAGCAACATGCGTAGAATTCTCGCGCTCACTTGTTATCGTATGTGAACAGAACGCACTCGTGTAGTAAGTCTTTAGAAAACGTTTTCGTTCTCACAGCACACCTTACGATTCATCCTTCCTAGACCGATTTCTCTGACCAACGCAAAATTGATACATTCAATAGGCGTGCAAAAAAGGGCTTCTGATGCAGACAATTCAATATGTTGAGTTGAGAAGAGCTGACATTTTCATTTGAATTCTGAGAAATCTTATCTACTTATTTTATTGAGAAACTCACAACTTCATTCGTCTTTTATGTTCCATATTTTGGGTACAGTGCATTAGTTACAGAAATCTAAGATGAATCCGTGATTATGAAATTAATGAGTTAGGAAGACTGGTCGTAGTTTAGAAATTATTCAACCTTCAGACTTATCCTATATTAATAACGTATCTCAAGGAAAATAAAATAGGTTTATGTTTAAATCATACGGTGTGACTTATATGTTATTTGAATATTTATCGAGCAGAATGATGACTTGCGAGTTATTTATCTTTTTAATGTACTTTCGCACAAACCTTAGTTATTTAAGTATGTACCTTCATCGTCCACACTATTCCTTCCTTGATTTTCTGCTTCTTTGCCTTTGATCTTTTGCTGGAGGACACTCGAATCGTCCTCTTCCCTCAAACTTAGATCAAAAAATGTGAGGAATCTGTTCTATTTGTATGACAGGGATTTGATTTCCTGTTTTATTCGGAGGTCCGCCCTCTCCCCCAATTTCATTTCATGGATGTGCAGTTGTGCACCTCACTTAATATGCATTTGCGGCAATGCCCTAGTTGAATAAACTGCACGCATACAATTATCACACTACATACGCAATCCAAAGATAAGTTGCGGAATGATTTTTTCTTCTAGGTGAAGGAAGATTTTCGGTCCAATTTTCATTGAAAACTCAGCTTTTTCTACATATTTCTAGTGCTGTTTGTAACATCTCAAGCTCGAGCACTGTTGATAATTGATATTCGATTTTGTTTCAGACTTGAGTGATCGGCAACATACAATCGGCCCAGAAGTACAACCAAATCGAATAGGTATGTTTTTATTTATTAAGAATTACATTTACTTGTGTTGTGGTTGACTCTTAAAGCGCATAATCTGTCAATATTTAGTGAAAAATATAAACGCTGGCAGTTTGAGTATGAAGCGATGTACATTCCATTTTCTCGCACGCAATACCGTTGCACGACCATGTTTCTGTTAATTGTGCGAGTTTGCCCTCACCCTATCCATGCTGGGGAAGGGGGATTCGGCACTTTTGTGACCTTAAACGTAATCGAATTTTCAAACTTCACCAAAAATCGCTGGACATCGGCCATTGGAAGTTCAAATGCACAACTTTCCATTTTTTCAAACATTTTGTGTGATAGGCTAATCTTCAACGAATTGCTTCGATTTTTAATATTCGAATGGTGTTATATGAATATTATGAGTCCATAGATCGTATCGTGATGACTTGTCATACCGTAGTCATTGAAAAATATGTTGAAAATTCGCATGTTATGTAAAAAAAATGTGTTAAAACCTAACTCACATGAGGAAGCAAGTCTGCGGCACGTTCCGAATTATATCAAATTTCGGGCAGATTGGTCTTTTATTTAACTCCGTTTTGACAACTTATGCGTCGGCCATAACACGTCGTCGCCGATATTTTATTACGTAAATAGTATTTGCTGGAATTTCAAAAGTAATCGCTAATTTTAAAAGTGCACAATGATCTGCGTCGTGATTTTTCTTGATCATTTGAATTCTTTGTGTGTCTGCAACTTGCAATTTGTCATTTTTCTTTGTAGTCCACATTTGAAGTTACTTATAACTGTTGACTATCGTTTCTCAGAAACATCTGAGTAGTTACTTTTGTAGGAAATACTTCCACATTTCATATAGGCGAACGTCTATGTGAGTTATATTCCTTGAACAAATCAATCTCATAGGTAACTTTCAGTACATTCAACCAGTTCGGAACTGTAAATGGCAATCATGTAGGCACTTAACAGCCAAAAAACGATTTTCAGAGCTATGTTGAAATTGGTAATTTTAAATTTTGAATGGTCATTTATAGCACGGAAGATTAACGAGTAAGGACTAATGGAATAAAATTGGAAAGTTCACACACAAAATATATATCGTAAATTTTATGTGAGTCGGAGCAATGCTTTAGAAGTTAATTGAAACCAGTCGTGCTCTGTCGACTTCTTTTTTTTCGAATGAGTTTGTGGAGTTCCGCATACAGTTCTCTGAAGTTCCCTCGGTACTGGAATGGAAACGTCGCGTAATCGTCACTGAATATAATTCATTCTTTTACATCTTTGTTTCCGTAATGTTTGAATTTTAATCAAACACTTTTTTGAATAATTTTAAATCCTAAATAATGAATTCGTTGATCTTGAATAATTTGTAATACGCAAATTTTCAAAAATAAAAAATTCCGTTGACTACCTGACATATTGCAGTGTATTACAATGTCATAACCTAGTATTTGGATTTGGCAAACTATTCTTTTTTTGATATTCAGTATCTATCGAAGAAAATGTTTTGATAACCTGTTAAGTCCGGGTATGCGAAGAACTCGTCAGTCTTCTGTTTCCTAATACATAGGTAAAAAAAATATATAAAATAATAAAGAGGAAGCAGCCGATCCCGGGAATCGCCGGGTAATTTTTGCTGGGGCCCGGGAATCGTCCTTAAATTTCAATGAAATAGCCAATTAGCCCTTAAGCACCCCGGAAATGCCATGTTGTGATTTTTGCCACTAAGTTCCATAAGCACAGTTTCTTAGTTTCAACTATTATTAACATGACTATTATTGAGCATACTTGACTTTCTTAGGATATTGACTGAAATAACCTAGTAAATGTGTATGTTTGCAAAACATCTGTATGAAATATTCATGACTTCATAAATTTGTTTTGCTTCCATATGACTGTTTATCATATCTGTGAGGCGATGGTGTTGTGGCGCTTATAGTGAAAGCGCTAATGATAAAGTTTTCGCAAATAAGTAGCTTATAAGAACAATTTGTAGCTTTTCACATCGAAGTCGTGCGCATAATTGAGTTGACTATAATTCGTGCATACAAGCATAAACTCGTAATCTATCGACGGGACTGCAAAAAATCGTTTTTGCTTTTGTGCTTCTCACCGTGTCTGCATATACATGTACATGAAATTTCGTAATAAACTCGTAATATGACAATATATGCAACCTCTAATCATTTAAGACCCTGTTTAATTGAAGTTGCGAGTCATATATGCTAAAAATAGTCTTATCTGAATGATCTTTTATCTTCATGTCATCAATTTCATGTGTTGTAAGATGCTCTAGATGTATATACAATTTTCTGAGCAATGGGTATTCTGCTTTCTCATGAAAGCTATACACCGGGCGCAAGAATCGCACAATGTAGAATTGTGGGTTACCTATACGCCTGCATTCAAAACAAATTCACGAAACACATCAGTCCAAAATCATAGAGAGAAAATTCTGCCAACGCTGCCACTGACGGAATAAGTGCATCAGAGTATTCGTTGATATTTCGAATAAACGTCAATGACTAAGCTAAGTGATGAAATTGAAAACCTCACAGTAACACATGACAAGAAGGCCACTTAAGTCGCAACCAAGAGGCTTATGTATAGACCACTGCTTCCAAATATTGGGATCGCGAACCGAAATGGGGTCACTAGTGTGTAGAGCCGTCTAGAGCTTCTTCTAGTGGTAAAGATTTTGTGATTTTGTTGATAAATCAATCAGGCCGTTCTAAGGAACTAAACAAGTAAATTCTGCTAGCCTAAGCCATATGTCCAGAAGAAATGCGTAGCTATTTAAGATATGGATGTATGTGTTTGACCGGTTAACCGCGATGTATTTCTCAAGAAAGTGCACCGCATTACTAATCAACCTTAAGTAGAATATTTCAAAAGTGCGTGATTAGCTGATAGGTAGAGCACATGAAAAATTTGATGACATTTATATTACTAAGCCTACTGTTTTTGAAAATAATCAGAAACATAAAAAGTTTTTTTGAATATACTTCATTACGCTGACAAATTTGATCACTGATGTAGCCGGTTAACTATTTTAAACACGGATGATCAGGCCTCTATTCAGTGACCTGTAGAACGTGAGCTATTCATGCGATCTAAGTGATTTTACAACCATAAAAGGTTAATTTTCCTACTTTCTAATGATGGTATTTCATTTTCATCAACTGATTCTTACTCCTTGTTTATTCTCTTCTTCCCCAGGTTTGAAGGTTAAATAGATACAATTTTACAACTTTTTTCACATAAATTTGGTTTTTGTCAATTTTTCAACTTCCAAACATGCCAGGTTGAAGCAACAAGTTGTCTTCTGATGCGCGATATTCAATGACGTCCATTACTTCAATAACATTTCAATAAACACCAATTAAAAGAAACTGGCGCAATTAATTATAAAATGTCAAGAATCAAGCTGAAAAATTTGATTAGGAGGAAGTCAGATTAAGTCCAGTGAAAGCAGAAAAAGAAACTTCTGCCATGGTTTCCTCCGACGGTAATGTCCCCAATACAGAGGTACGCAGCATTATTGCGCTGCACGCCATCGCTATCCTTCGAATCAAGAAAGATCGAGACCTTGTTTCTCCAGTATTATATCATGTTTTGCTGAAAATACCAAACACAAATTTTATGACCGACTGTTACGATGTGTCCATTATTTCTACGCAAACTGATATAAGAAGGATGATAAACAGGAATACTTTTGGCGTTTGCGATCTTCGTCCAGTGTGGCAGTTTTACTGGCTTTTTTGTCGTTATTTCTTCATAACTTAGTGTCATCGTGCCATTGCATTGACACGTGCATTCTGATTTCATGGTAGTCTATCATGGAATGAATTCATAGCTGCTCAAGCTATCGCGTTCCAGAATGCAATTTGTTGATTCAGGTTAGCTTGTCTGAAAATTGAAGTCTAATAAATCGCCTAATTACAACCCTCTAGAAGTATGTGAATCAGTGAATGAAAATGAGACATTTTTGATCATTGGAAAGTTCAGAAAATGAACTTTTCTGTCGATATAACATCTCATTTAGATCCCTTAAGTGGTTCACCGTCTGCAGGCCATTGAGGAAAGGTACATGATTATTGCAATCTTTCGGAACCACTACTCACAGAATTCAAAAATTTTGGAAACTGACTCCCAGTAGGTTCAAATATCGGTCTTCATCTAAAACGTCAAAGTATGGTGGCAAAACTTAAACGGCAGCATCTCAAATTTGATGATAAAAGCATTTCAAAGAAGTATCTGAATAATTTTTGAGCGGTGTAATTGGAATAGCGTATCTGGTTAATGTAAAATATGGCGTGAAAGTTCGATGAAATAGCCCGGGAATTTAAAGTTTAAAATCTGGCCGCCACCCTAAAAATATCATATGAAGCGCCTATCATATGTATCAGACCTGCCAACTGTCCCGATTTTATTGCCTTTATCAGCAGTCCCGATTTTCAAACAAATGTCCCGATATTTCAATTTTTTATGTTGTAAGATTTTTACTAGTCAGTTTTTAAATAAGTCTAGCAAAATGATTCAAAAATTTGCTCTGCCCGCATTCCATATTCACATGTGTGCTATTGACAACAATGAAATTAAATAGACGATTGATCAAGTTGCCATGCAAACGATGTGCTGCTGGTAGGATTCGAACCTACGACCAAGGTTAAGTAGACCTGTGCTCTAACCAACTGAGCTACGAGCCACTTATGCGACTGTGTCAATTGGCAGGATGAAGCCCTCACCACCATACATCAGTTGTCAAGGCAACCATAATCAATGAGTAAATAACTCGTCACAATTGTGACCGCCGACATTGAGGCAAATAGCGGGGATCGATTGTCCACCAAAGCATCTTAAACCATATCGTTAATGCAAATAACAACAATGAAATTATGATATATCTGTGCTATCGTGCTCATAAGATGCCACTCGCTTTTCACAATCATATATATTTTCTGATTCCATTGTCTCAAATAGTCGCATTTTAATGTATTCATGTTCAATAAAATATTCAAAATAATGTAGATTTTTTAAATATATATGGGTTAGTTTCCATGCCTGATGATAGTGACCATGTCCCGATTTTGCTAATGTGAATGTTGGCAAGTCTGATGTAATATTATTTACGAGTACACAGTAGATGTTCTTTGTATCATGCAATATATCTTTGAAATCCGCACTTAAAGAGCATAGCATATCCTCTTATAGAACTGGTACAGCCTACTTGTACACGATAAATTATCTGGATGTGTGGAAGATAAATGTGCTGTAAAGCTACCTCTTCTGTTACACTTTCCTATTTTACTTCTAAACATGTTTTTTGATAACTGGCAAAAAATGAAAGTAGTGTTTGCTCATCGATTCTCATCATATAGCATTTTCTACGAGTAGGCACCCTCTGTCCGAGTTAGAATACGCAGGCCTTCCAGGTAATCGTACAAACCTAATAACAGTAAATTTCGAATTTTCGTCTGAAAAACATAGAAAACCGCACATTTTACTTGATGTCTGCAGAAACAACTTGACAAAAACGAACAAAACTCGCATTGCAGAACCAGTCTTCATAGCTGCACTGCTTATGACGCAGATATCTTATTAAACAATAATAACAGCTCTTTCCTACTTCTTTTGAGTTTTGAATTATAGACCTTGACTCTTTTATTGTCTTGATTTGTTCCGTTCTACTATAAGGTCCATTGAAGATGAAGACGCTAGTCTCTGAAAATGTACAATTTGGTTGAATTAAATGAGTCGCAATGAAAGAACTTTTCTATCGTTCCCAAAACTGGGCACATTATGTCATAAGAAATTGCAGTCTTTTTTTCCCTACAATCTCCAAACTGGTTTGAAGAAATGAAATGGCCATAGATAAGCTTTCACCTCCTATTGTCTAATTACTTCCATGTATCTAACCGTGCATAAACTGGGATCTCCTAAACCAAACCCAACTTATCAGTTTTAAAACAAGTCATATAATAGTCCTACATCAAACATTAGTCTCCTAGAATTATGTTGCAATGTCGGGTATTTTTAGGTTACTGTATATGTCCTGGAATGCCCTCAAAAATGCCTTGGGAAGTACTGGAATTGAAAAAAGGCGCGGGAACCATGGAGGAGGGTTGGTTAATCACTCTCCTTGACACTTCACGCAACCGCTTAGCTCAGTTTGAAATTTGCACAGGAGCCATGAATGAAACCTGAAACCAGCATTCTGCGATTCAAGTTCCTCGAAGCGCAACTGTATTTAAAACATAAGTATTTGAGTTGATGATTCGAAGTTGAAATTGTTTTCTTCTAATTAGTGTTAGACTTTCCTCGCATTAATCTAGTTTTGAAGATGCACAACAAAAGTATCAGTCTTGTAAAAACATGTTTAATTGTCCTCGTACATTTCCTAATCTACATTATTTGTAGACTCATTTTCATGACAGTATTTTCTTCTTAGTCAGTTAATCAAAAAATTAAATAAGTTGAATCATTTTATCTTTTCTAAGCTTTAACCGTTTTATCAATAAGTAATTGTCATGCATGCATTCAATAAATTGCACCTTAGCATCAAGACCACTATTTTGTCATTTGATTAAGCCTTTTTTGAAAAATGCCCAATTTTGCCGCCAATTCATGCATTCACAAAAAATGAAGGATGTCACTATTTCTTTGTATCTGTAAAATATTCATAGTTCCACGGACTCATGAATACTAAATGACCGAAGCGCTTCTGGCTCTAGAGGAGAGGTCGGTCTGAGCGGTTTTATTTCTTGGCAAGTATATAATAACGCAATCATAATGGGTCCTCCTGAAGAAACTTTTATACTGGGGATTATGAAACCACTAGTGCTTTTTCCAAGACCATCTTCATATCAAGCAGTGAGAAAATTGCGATGTCTGCTTCAGCAGTTTGTCTCAGGCGCGGATGAAGAAAAATCGCCCTTTTTTGGAGTTTTATATGGTAACTTTCTAAGGGTGCTGCATATGTACTTGGACGAGTTGAAGAGCAGAATTCTGTCTGAAGTTTTATTAGAACGAGGACATCATTTATGTGGTGGTATAACACGACTACATGAAACAGATGTCACATGCGACGTAAATATTCGTTCAGGATACGGGTTGGGGCAATTTGGCATGTGGTGGAATGGGGAGAGTTGGCATATTACTGATGGCTAGAGTTGGCCTACTATTTGAAAAAGACCTTTCGTTAAATGTCAAGGTCATTTTTATCGGCTCATGTCTTCCATTAAGTGGCAGACCGACCAGCTATTGGCCTAAATTAGTGGAGACCATGTTTAGGGGTCTTTGAATGCTCTTAATAGCTTTCATCAGTGGTAGGCCTAATGAGGTCACAAGGTCAACGGAAAAGAAATCAGAAATTGATGTCTGATTGCGGATTCATTTTTTCCATCTGAGGACGAAATAAACACTTGAATGACGCATCATTCGTAAGCTTTGTTATCAGCTTTCGTCGTCATGATAGTAGCGGGTAATGATACTAACGGCGAAATACTCCCGAACGTGGAGTTAGACGATGTTTCAATTAAAAAATTCCTATCTGCACCTGCTGTATTCTTTCATATAACGTGTTGATTAAATAAATCAGAAAAAGGTTCTTCTTTTTAATGTTTGTGCAGTCGAAACAATTGATTTGTTTTGATTCAGATTAACACTCTTCTTTCCCATGTTTTTTGCCAGCTAGGCTTGTGATTGGATAGATATCTATGCCGTCGTCAGCGATGGCCATGGAAGTCGTTTAACGTCGCGAAGCGCAGAGTTCCATGACTTTTCAATTGATCAAAAGTTATCACCTATTCGGATTTAGATACACAAACACCTTTCTATGCCAACTCTCTTTACCCCTTTGCCAACTTACCCCACCTGACCACGACTGTAAAATGTTAAATATATGGATTCTATTGACCATTTATGAATGAGGCTTTGAGGAATGGTTAAGTACTGGTAGTGTTACAAAGTAGTCACAATACCGACACTTTGCCTTCACTTATTAAGCAGTGAGAACGTATTTACAAAACATGCCAAGTCACCCCAGTCTCCCTCAATTGATGTATCTTGTTGATCACAATATATCATATGACATAAAGAGACTAAAAATATAATTCTGGTTCGTTACATTACCCTGCAACCTATTCATAGTACTTAAGCTAAACTAGAAGGTTATATTCTTTTCTAATTGCTGATAAATTGTCATTGCTATTTCAGCTATCAAGAGAAAAGAAGAGGATCACAAAGCACCGGATCCGAAACCTCCGAAAAAGCCACGTTTAGTGTTCACAGATATTCAACGGAGAACTCTTCATGCTATTTTCAAGGAGACTAAGCGGCCGAGTAAAGAAATGCAAGCAACTATCGCGCAACAGTTGGGATTGGAAGTCTCAACTGTTGCTAATTTCTTCATGAATGCCCGTCGAAGGTCGTTAGACAAATGGCAAGAAGATATACCCATGGAAAAGCCCTCCGTATCATCTAATTCCCGACCATCTATGGTACCTATTGCTCCTGCAGGGGGAGTTGAGAATAGCTTAACAAGCATACCACAATCTGCGACTGTTACAGCTGTTCCACATGGTCTCATGGTGACTGCCCCAATTGCTTCGAATAACAATACATCTCCCTCGACCTCCACTAATCAGCAAGTGACTGTGCTGGGGAGTACAGACTTCTCCAATGCTTCGGCGACTGGACAAGGAACGGTTGCTGTCGCATTGCCTCAAGTATTAAATACAGCTGGTGGTACTGTGCAAGTATTACCTGTCTCTTCTGCCACCGGCCTTCCTACCGCCGCCTTGACTATTGCCGGGGGTTCTGGTAGTTTACCAGTGTCCGCAGTTACTCAGCTGATGACTGGTTCGAGCCATACCTCAACAGCAGCTAACTCTACATCCTCCACAAATAATCTGCAGAATTCTGCAACTTCCTCTCCATCTGTAGCAACTTTCATGCAAGCAGCAGCTTCGCAAATTCTCAATCCAATGGCTCTGATGAAACAGGTTGCCGGAGGTGTAGCTCCCTTATCGCCCAGCGATGAAAATCCTTCTTTGACTTTGGTTCCTGATCATGGTTCAGGTGCCAGCTTCTTACTACTCGGTAGCGCTGGTGCTACCATCCCTACTACAACCCTAAGTAGTAGTAATATAGCGAATTCAGTGACTGGAAATACCATGTCTGGTCTAGACGAGGTTATCGCTAACGCTACGAAGCTGATTGTTCCTGGTACCGGGACTTCAGAAATGGTTGTGCTGGACGATGACTCGTTAGAAAACGCTAGTTCTCAATCTGTTCTCAACCATGGACAAAATGCAGCGAAACTCCAGTTTGCCGACTTATCGACTGTTACTAGAATAGTATCATCGCAGCTATCATCTGTTCGCATGTCGTCGGGAATTTCTGGTTCTCTTAATCATGGTCTCAATAAAAACTGTTTTGACATGTCTTCGGTCGGGTTGCCCCCTCTGACTGCAGGTACTAACGCCGCGTTACAATCTGTGATTGTATCATTGACAGAAGATTCAACGAGCGGTGGTGATCCAGATTTTGTGACAACTTCGCCTACTGGAACGCCTATCATTTCCGGAGTCGTTCTACCCCCAATGCCTGCCCTTTCCCCTCCTCCTGTGCAAGATCAGCATCAGCAACTAGAATTATCAAGTTAGCTGATTTGATTATCTGATACTGATACAGCTGTGCAATATGACCAAGTTAGAGTTCGGGTACCAGTACATGCGTTCTATCGATTTTTCTGAATTAAGAATATGTGAAAGATGGATCTGATGATAAAAATATGAATTTCATCTCCGTGATATGTTATTTGTTAAATTCAATGCGATTACGTAGCACCATGTTTATTTCTGTAAAGATCATGACATTGTAAAATGTAAATTATCATTGGATTCCAGTTAATGCAAGTAGTGAAGGTGCAGGCTACGTATTCTCTGAAAACTATGTTTACATGTATTTTATTGTGAAATTTTGCGATCATGCTAGTTTTTGTGTCGAAATCAAAGCTCGCATTGTTCTACTCTTTTTGCTTCGAGTAAAAAGGCATTGCATTTGTTTTATTTTTGCTATGTATTTTAATTTTTTCCCCTATTTAAGTCATGAAAAGTCTTGTATATGACATTTAAATGCAGTTATGTGGACTGATCTGTTAATGCGATAATATCGCACGTCAGCACTACATAATTAGACGGTGAAACCTGGTTCCTCGTGCATGCGGTTGTTGTTTTCCATGAAAACCTGAAATCATGGCAGTAGCATATCTGTCCGTTCGGTGTACTTTTTTGGTATATCTACTACAGTAAGAAAAAATAATCGAAATAATAATTCTCTTCACTTGTCGTTTGACAAGGACATGAGCGGTCATATCGCATTAGTAAGGCATTTTTGCAAATGCGATGTAAAGGATTATGGTATAAAATTGAATGACCTTGTTTGCATTTACTATTTTTATCTGTACAAGCATTTTGGGAGCATTTGTACATTTACTCAATTGAAATTATTATCTTGAACAAGTATGTCCAGTGCAAATTAACTGTCAACGATTTATGTTCGTTATATCAGCTGCTTTTTGGCCAAACATGCAGTTTTGAAGCAATTTCAAACGAATCAGTCGATTTTTTAATATTATTTGTTATTAAGTAGTTATATTTGTGACATTATGCTAGAAAGACAGAAAGTCCTAATCAATTTAGGTAATTTTCTATTTTTTCATTCCTTCTGAAAAATTGAAGTGACAAATATTGCACAGTCCTGTTTTTTGGTTCCTGTACATTCTGTACATAAAAAATGATACTCAATCATTACAGTTACCAATTTCTTGTGCACTTGACATACTGAAATCAAGTTAAACTGTAAATTGAGAAGGTTGGGATCTCAGAAAAGAAAACGTATCACGATTTCATCATAGGTTTTTTCTATTTTCCCGAGTTGCATACAACGTCTAAGCTTCATTGTTCATTGAGCAAGTTATCTTATTTGTATAGGAATTCATTAAGTGACGAAAATGTCGAAGCTCGATTTGTTGCACTCGGTACATGGATCTTACCTGTGGAGTACATATGCTGTCATACAGACGTTTTCATTCGTGTATCATAAATTAGAAATTAATTGCACAATTTTGTTTTTCCTTTGTGATGAAAGAGGTTCTTACGAAACCAGTGAATATGGTAGACGATTTGTTAGACACAAAAAATTCGATGTGGAACTGGGCATTGAATGCAGTTCTAACTGGTAAACACAGCAAAGTGTAATGCTAAAAAGCAAAAGTTAAGAAAAATGCTGTTTACCCGTGATCTGCTGTAGTTGGCGATATATAGAAGTACAGTTATAAAGCAAATCTGTTAGTGTTTTCGTAAACGGGGCAATGGGAATAAAAATGAGCAGGAGTGCCATCACTCTAATTTAATCCTGAACAGACATCTTTCAGTTGCGGACATTTTTTCTGATCTCTGTTGACTTCGCAGATTTACATCGTGACCGCATATTTGCCTCGTAAAATTGCGCATCCGCACTATGTTTGGTTCAAAATTCATCGCTAAGAAACAAAATGAGGCCTAAGCTTAGGATGATAGGCCTTTAATTTAATAACAATTATTAGGCTACTCGTAATTAGCAAACCTGAAAATTTACATGAAAAATTGACTTAATAAGAATAACTTGTATGCCATCAATTGATAATAAGTGTAGGCCTATATGGCCTACTTTTGTATTGAACCTGTTAAGTAGCCTACGTTCAGCTCTGCCGTTTGTAGCCCTACTCCGAAAGTGAAAAAGGCCTGTTTAAAACGTCACCTTCGGGTGCGACAAAATTTCTTACTGATTTAGTAGTCATCACCCAATTTTTTTACTTTATTGCCAGCTTTTTCATGCATATGTGCATCAAAAAGCTGGTCAGATGTTGTTCACAATCGAAATACTTTATTCAATTATAGACAGTCCTAAAGGTATGGGAGCGCAAATTGCAGTAGCATTCGGAAGACGGCTTGTTTTTACACGAAAATTTATGCACTTGGCCTACAGCAATTATCCCGGTGAAAAAAAAACGGTCGGTAAATTGTCGGGCCGACAATTTACCGACAGATCCCGACAGTTTTTTTCACCGGGATGAAATCAGTTCTTTCTATTCATCATTCCAACGCATTTTGTGTCTTTCATTGCCGAATTAAGTTTAATACATTAAATTATTTTTTTGCTACCATATTGCTTCGATCATGTCATTTTTCATTCTATAATTTCTAATTGATACAACGGCACTGTAAGTAGCTGAAAGTTCCTTACCATGTCACTGCATCAGAATTGAAACACAAAAATAGCAAAGAAACATTCGATCGACGAATACTTTTGTCACTATTTCTGGCGAATTTGGTGTTCAAGCAAGTGCATTCAGGGAGAACGCGCAAAAATACGTCACATTTCTTGACAGAGTCAGATAGGCCCTACACCTCTGATATCGTCACCGAGCATTAGATTTCACCGATATGGGAAAATGTCCCAATTGATCCTTTTAGTATCATATATAGGCTTCCTCGAGAGCACTGGAGGTGAAAGAAATTAACTCTTGGGAATTAACACATTGGGAGCCGATTCGACTGACAGCTACAAGGAGGTCTACTACGAGAAAGAATCCGAAGGTGTTTCTAAAAGGAAAGCATATGCTCACTGATGTCGCAAGCGCATGCAAATCTGTCTCTCTGACACACGCAGGCCTACCTGAAAATAATCAGAATGACGGTGATAATGCCAACCGAGTGCTGCATTCGGTATGAGAAACTGATCGCATCAAATTTGTCCACGGCAACTAATGCGTATTATAGTCAGAAACGATAACAGGACATTTTACATGGATGTAAGAGTATATGTCTTCCAGTCGTCTTCTTGTTGAAGATAACGGATTGACACCAATGTGCGTTGACGAAGGATTGACTCTTTGCATGCCACAGAACAGTGCACCAATTGCTTCGCTGCATACTTGCAGTTAGTGATGAAAATTTTCCGGAAAATTTTAAATCAAAATTTTCCATGGAAAATTATGGAAAAAAATTGGAAAATTTTGAAAGTTTTGATTTTTGTGATACGCCCTATAATCTGAGCGCTTCCGCAGCCGAGGCAGGTACATACCAATAGAATGGGTCTAAAACTCTTGATTTCATCATTATTTCGATTAAAGCGATCGTTACGAGTTCCGTCCGCGGATTTTTGAACATTCCTTTGCCACCAGTGGCTTGTGCAAATTTGTTAGCATTTTTGATTATCACACAGACACCGTTTGGGATAACGTGAATCTTGGTTTACAATAGAGGTATAATTTCATGCAATGTGAAAGATCTGGAGCAAAAATAATTTTGGAGTTTGCTTGTTAGCTTGAAAGTTAAGCTTTATTGTGCAGCCTTGATCATGTGATACAAATTCTCCATATGTTGATGAATATATGTGAAGAATAAGCACACAGTCCACGCAATACATGAGCGACCATATTGGAAGACTGTAAACTCGTGAGAAATTTTGAAACAAAAGATATCTGTGATGAGTAGAAGAATATCTATGACATTTTCTAATTTCTGGCATATTGTCCGATCTTCGTTGAGGACAAACTGCATGCACATCTTCCATTTCTACCTCATGGTTCAGATAGTTCCAAATCGATTTCAGATCTACCCAAATGAATTTCAGACATTTCCAGATGAATTGGAGATTCTCCAGTTGAATTTAAGATCCTTTCAAAGTTGGGTTTCTGATAGATATCTGAAATTCAATTAGAGAAATCTGAAATCCATC
Source organism: Prostheceraeus crozeri (assembly GCA_907163375.1). Taxonomy (NCBI): domain Eukaryota; kingdom Metazoa; phylum Platyhelminthes; order Polycladida; family Euryleptidae; genus Prostheceraeus; species Prostheceraeus crozeri. The sequence continues at coordinate 183,474 of CAJQUW010003998.1, forward strand.
TAATATCTGAAATTCATTTGGGATGATCTGAAATAGACATGGAAAGGGTGCATGGTTCCAAAAGGTAACATGCAGGAATGATAGAGAAGTTTTCGGTCTTTGCATATTGCATATAGTCTTTTCAAACGACTACAACAGGTGTCCAAAACAAAGGAAAAAATGTCAATCACCAAAAAATAAATTTCAAAATTTTCCACTGGAAAATTTTCCGGAAAATTTTGAAAAAATTGGAAAATTTTCTGGAAAATTTTCGGGAAATTTTCCATTTGCATCACTACTTGCAGTCCAACGATCGAATCTTTTCCTTTTTTGAGAGATGCAAATTTCTGCACGAAGATCAACACAACGGACTCTGTCAGCTCATAATGTACAGTACAGGTCCGGTTGAAAAAGCGCCTCTCTCCTGCAAACATGTATATACATCTCACTTCGAAGTTTGTAGGCTTCCATTTACCAAATGAGCAGACTCCAGCCACATAGAACGTGAAAAGAAAGAGACTGATTTCATTTCTTTACTCAAAACCGCAGTTGAATATAGAATACTTTCTATGTATTGTATATTTCTTGTACTAGGCTTATAGGCTATATGGCAAAATCCAGCAAAAGCGGTCCTGTCCACTCAAAAAATTCTCGAAAATTTGACTTCTTTTATTCGTGGAAGTTGTAGGCTATTTGGTTCTTGTAAGATGCATTTTGTGTTCTAGACTACAATGTACGAGGGGCGTATCAAAAGTTCGTACGATTGTCTCTCCTATCTATAGACGTCCATTATATGGCGCAAGTGCATATCTAGATATTATTTCTTATGGTTCTGATAATTGCTTTTCACAAGAAAAACATTTAACTTCCATTTGTGCAAATATTTATTGACAGAATTGAAGGCATATCAAAACTCCTATTTCGATCTGGTCACCAAAAATTTCAGTGCTCCTTTCCCATCTCTTCTCAAGTTTATTCATTCCTTCTTCAAGCCAATCCTGCGGAAATTTCCCGAATGAAGCTCTCTGTGCTCTCTTTATCTCTTTCACCATTGAATCGAATACCCCCGATTGCCTACTTCATCGGATCGAAGAGATGAAAGTCACTAGAGGTCAAGTCAGGGGAATACAGTGGGAGAGGAAGCAGCTGCCACTTCAGCTGCTTGATTGAATTCACCGTTTTCGTTTAGCTCCTTGGTCCCCTGCGCTATGCTGCAGACAAAAAGGACGTCGCGAAATCTTTTCCTGTCTTTTTTACGGCAAAAGCTTGCGCACGATCTGTGAGGGGCTGCTGTAGTATTCGGGGTTGATTGTGTGATCAGGCGGGCAGTAGTCAACATGAATCAGACCTTCGCAATCCCAAAAGACTGTCACCTGGAACTTGCCTGCAGAAGATGCTGTCTCGGCGTGATCCGGTGGCTGCTCACCTCGCATTGTCCATTGCATTCATTTTTCTTTTCGTCTCTATTATGGCATGAAGTTTGGCAGCGGAGTTCCATCAACCGTGATGAATCTCCTCCAAAACCCTTCGTCATGGTCTTCCAGAAGACCAAGAACAACAGGAGTTGGTGACCCGAGGTGCCTTTCTGTTCTGCAGTCAGCAGCCGTGGCACCCAACGACCCGAAACCTTGGACAACTCAAGGCGGTCATGGAAGACACGCTCATGAGACCCACGCGACATCAGGCCAGACTTTTCCTCCTACTCATCAAATGTTGGACGTCTGTCAGACGTACTAGATGAGCTGCCAAACCAAATCTTCATTTTCTTCGCTGGCTTGAGTGGATGGATGACCACATCGCTCACCGTTTTCCAATGAATTCCGTCCCTCTGGGAACATTTGCTTGATGGTCTCGAAGGTTTTTAGACGCTCAGCCGATCGGGTCGGTGTTTCCCGTTACTTGGACAGGAAGAGCAGACAAGATCTCCAGTTACGATTTGTGAAGTCCGTCATGCTGACAAAAGTAAAATTGCTTCACTGGTTACCGGCTTCAATTCGTATCTCTGTAGGTTACCGATCAACTGATGATACCTCACAGGCAATGCACATGATTGATACAACATGACAACGATCAATGATCAAAGAAAATGTCGAATTAAAACCACAATATAATAATACACACACATTATACAACCACAATATAATTAATGTAGCACATCTTTCTAACTATTCAACAGAAATTATCAAATAAGGTCTCATTTTGAAGCCAATGCACTTCTCTATTACCATTATCATCATTGCTATGATTGCATTTTGGGATGAGAGGATAATGCAAAGCAAAAGAGCTCGGAAGTAAAGAAACTAGATGAAAAGAAAAATGACTGAATGGAAAAGTTAGGCTACTTCCAATTCTTCACTTAAATGATAACCATCATGGCGAAGTCTTTCACCGTTGTTGATCATCATAACTAACAACAAGCCTTTAAGCCAAAAGGCTTGTTGTTGATGCGCATATGGCTTTGTCACTTAGCCTAGACCTCCATTGTCCTATAAGTACTCACAGAATCTGGAACATGGCAGGCAGGTCTGAAAACCATCAAATTCAGAATTAACTAAAATAAAATAACATATTGCATATTATGCACATATTGTATAAATCATAATGCAATCATAACAGTTCGAAAAAGATCACAATAATCTTAACTGCTGTTTTGCACGTTGGTTTAAGGCGTCAGCATTAATTAGTCAATAAAATCAACGTTACTATCAATATAGGTCTGCTGCATGCTTACCGCAGACCTTATTGATACCGGTTTTTCTGCATAGATCTACATTTTATCAATGACTTTTGAGTTTTGAGCAATCGTGTAGAGAGATCGGTAGGAGGCGCTGGCAATTTTCGCACAAGTTCATCAGGAAAGAAGCCATTAATGTGATGATGACTTAACCAGCGCTGTAGCCTTGATATAGAGAGTTCGCTCAAACCTGGGTTCCATCCTTGATTGGGTCAAACCAAAATTTATAAAATATAGAGCAAAACAGAGACTGTGATATCATCCTGGCACAAATGAAATTCTTTGAGATCATGGAGTTCGCAATGTGCATATCAGGGTTGGAACCGGCCGGGGCCGGCGGCCGGCGTATTAAAAAACCGGCCGGTCGGGGATGGGACGGTGACTGTCGTCTCTGTATCGGTTGGTTTAGGCTTTGATCAGACATCATTTGGTCAACTTATATGCCAATAGACATTATTCAATTTCCAAGTATAGCATGCATAAAATACATTAATGGTAGGCTTACCGGTATCGGTACTCCGCATAAACGAGAGTCGCCTATTACATTACAATATATTATACAATGCAATTATTCACACCATCATGATTTGTGTGATGAGCAGTAACACGCGCAATGACTTATTTACTAGTCTGATGAGTTGCAGGTCTACTTTACAATTTATGATAATGTTAACTGGATTTTCAAAGTCAATCAAACACAAGCAGTTGAAAACAGATAAGCAAAATAATGACTCAAACAGGCATTGTATATATTGATACAATAATAATATAAGCGTATCTATATCCAACCACCACAAGGAAGCTTTAATCGGTCAGCAATTCAAAGTTACAATATAATAGAAGTTTTTCTAACGACAAAAGTTCTGAGATGAATAATTTGATCACTGAGTGAGTGTTGATGTTACGAAAACTGTTTTGTCTTCGACGTGCATGCGTGATTTGAAGTGATTCACTAAAGTGAGATCTACTGTACTTCTTCACTAAGGAAATTCCAGTGATTTGCGACGTCAATTGAGAACTCTCTCCACTATACTGTGAATTCAGATCTTTTGCTTTTGAGGTTACATTGATGACCTGGAGCTGACATTATAGGAGTCTGGAACAATGAGCTCGCCAAACTTGTCATCAATTTTTCATTTCAGTGAGTGTCCCAAGACCGAGCGTGAGTGTTGCTGTACCTGTACAAACGTCAATCAGAATTTATTGCGTGCCGTTAGCATATCAAACAATTATCCACGATCCACTGTCAAATGTTCGGGTAGTGGATCCTCAGGTTGCATTGAAATCCATTATACATTACTTCTGTAAGCTCTACGTGTTAAATAAGCTGTCCCATCACTAGGCGACATGCCACGCGTAATTACGGAACACCCCAAACATCCGTGGTTAAGGACATTCTATTCTTCTACCCGCGTACATACGCGCTGCACTAAGAGTCAGAAGTCACTTGATCTGATGCTGTTAAAACATGGGGAATAATAATATATAATTTATAATTTGCGCATCGTCTGTGGTTATCTGCGTTGCCGCTTGAACCACGGATGAACCGCTAAGCATGTTCGGTCTTCCCTGAGCATGAAATTGAGGTCCTATCACATTGTTTAGCCTCTGATACATGCAGACACATGAGACGCAAAGTCTATATAACAGGACTGCCAACTATACTAACTTATATAACAGATGTTGCAGCAATCTCCCGCATAGCCACGGATGTTTAGGGTCATGTGTAATTACGCGTACTAGTGATGTAGTGAAAGTACTCAAGATCTGAATAAATTTACAATAGATAGACTGAGGAATGGACAATGCTCCCAAAATTCATACAGGCTAGAATATAGGATTCTGGAAACCACATCATAGATAAAGTAGGCTTTGAAAAATTGTACGTGTATGAGTTGCCGGTAATCATCTTTTAACTGATTAAAGAACAGTTCGCAGCACATATATCACAAATGTACGTAGATACTCTCGAATTATGTTACATTTACATGCTCTTATTAATGTTATGATGATTGACTAAGCAATTTATATTAAACTGAATGTCTTCAACGGTCGACATGGGTCTAATTAAATTAACCGGTCTACCTGCCGGCCGTCTTCAAAATTTGCGACCGGGGCCGCCCGGCGGCAAGTTCCAACCCTGGTGCATATGTGCCAGTAAGAGCATGTAAGATATGTGTATAATATGTGTAAACAAGGCACTACAATTCATAGGTTTTTCAGATATCCATCACGCACGGTAGGATTTCTCTATGTGGTTATGCGTGCATATGTTCCACTGAAATTTCATTCTTGAAACTATGCAGTGACAATATATTTTTCTCATCCCATGCATAAATCACGAATCACTCATAGGACCAATCCTCCCTTGAATCCGACCCAGTTAATACGACTTTTCAAGTATCCATGTAAAACTGATGAAAGAGGAATTGCGCAAAAATCTATTTACACAGATTAGAATTGCCATTTGTTTATATAACTGCCAACCCTGTTTTTAAGTGGATTTGCTACGCGAGTATTCTCTTATATTCTATTTTTGGAAAAATCGTTTAGCATGACTTTGACTTCTGCACACGCTTAAAGGATATTTTATCTAAAATTTGAATTCAGAATAGCCGCTTTCATCTGCTCTCATGTTTATAGGATAAAATGCATCGAGCCTTATAGACTTAATACTTATTCCATATTTTGTTTTACCATGTTTCGAATGTATCAGAATTCCTGAAAATATATAAAATTCATAAAATATCACGCAAGATGCGCATAATTTGGAAATATTTTACAAAAACATCGATGCGCACACCCTGAATGTAATTATGACTTTTATTATATTGTATTTGTATTATTATTTATTGATAATGTACTACGCTAGAGATCACAAATGGTGATGTGCATTACAGAGTAGATGTGTAACATCTAATAATCGAATAAACCCGCTTAGGGGAATTTTCCTCACGTTTGACAACTCATGTAATGTGGCTATAGAATCTAAATAATTAGGGAAACCTAAAATCACATGTGACAGCTGTTTCAACGAGCAGAAACAAGCGCGGATTATTTTAATGGCGTCAACTCCAACATTACAAGCTAAACCCATGACAAGAGTTTAACTGATTTCTTTGATGATACATGCATTTCCTGAGTAGTAGCAGTAATGAAATTCGAAAAAGATCTACGAATTTGCTCGCCTCGCTTTTTGTTTCATTTAAAAGCAGCGTTAAATGGTAGTAAGAGAACTGATTGTACGCAACATGCCTACATGCGTACAACTCTAATGGAGAAGAGCAAACAATAAATATGCCAATTAAAGCAGTACCAATATTTCGTTTTCTTCGCTTGTCTGAGTGACTTTCTTTTCGATTTCTTCAACGTTGATAGCTGAATGCTTCATGACTAAATCATCTGTCTCCTTCAGATTAGTTAAATTAACACAGTTTCTTTAGTGACCCCATTGTTTCTGCTGCAACTTTGGCTATATTGGAATATCTGAAAACTTGGTGAAAATTCCAAAATGATTATATATTACATGATAATATTTTATTCTATAGTTTAGGTCTACTTGCTCTCTGTTTCATAGTTGATCGCTCTAGTCAGAACACGTTTTCAGCTCAATGTAAAATGAAAGCATTTCCCATTAAGAGCGATCAACTAACTAGCAGAACGGAAGTAGTGAAAATGGAATTTATGTATTAAAGTGTATAAGCTAACAGGTAGCATAGACCATTGCACCAACGCTAAAAGGAATATCTGAAAAATATTACCTCATCAGCTTTAAAAACAAGACAACAGCAATTATAGAATTGATGCCAAGACTTTGATCTAGATGAAGCTTATTGCATGAAGATTGCAGCAAGCTATCCATATACTGTAAAGAAGCACAAGCAACTCAAGAGCTGAAGTAGAGGAACTTCCAACTTCCATTGACGCATCTTCCTATTCCATGCATTGCCGCAGTCATTTTCCATATTTCCATGTGATTGTTCTATTTCTTTGACTATTTCTTGGTTCTATTTCTTCCATTTTTTCTGTTTCACTTCTTGGATCATCGATCTTTCTACATATTTGTTGGTATTCAGAGTCATTAATTTGCTGTGGTCATAAGGCTGAAATGTATCGCATGGTATAAAGGGAAGTTATTGCAGACCGAACAGTATATAAACACTTGACTTTCTCAAAATTATCTAATCATAATGTAGGCCTATAGATTACTTTAATTCAAATAATAATAATATATTGTACTTAAATAAAAATGATCATCCTTTAGGAATTTCAGTTAGCAACATAAAATAAACTAAGATTGCTGCACAAACTAATAAGTCGGTATCGAACCTTGAAAAAAATACATTCGAAAATATAGCAGCCTTTAGGTGCGGAAATAAAATATAATTCTGAGCTTGCGAGAATCGACTTACAGTGTCTCACGAAGTCCTCCATGAAAGACATAAAAAAGGGAATCAGACTTGTCTATCAATGAAACAATTGGTGACTAACTATTTATAAAAATCTACCTCTCAAGAGGACCGGTCTGCATCCGTCCTATCTAGTATTACTTATTCATAATTGCATTATTCACTTGTTAGTAAATATTAAGCAGCTACGTGTATGATATGTTTGATCTGCACACGAGGAAATCTGGTCATCAATTACTTATTTCGCTGCACACGGAAAAGATGATTATCTGTATACAGGAAATCATGCACGCTGCTATGTAACTCAATACAAAAAATACAATAACCTAGCGCAATGAAGCAGTGAAAAACAGACGATCAATTCTGAAAGTAGATTACTGAAAATCATAAGTGAGGTTAAAATGGAAAACTATAATTGCACAAAAATATACAACACAAGGAAGACGAAGATTTAAGTATAAATAAATCAAACAGTCAAAGCTAATGAGCAGGCAGCAAAAAAGGGATTGTAGTGAAAGTGCTAGCGAATTATACAATGCTTGCGGAAAATAAAGTGCAATTAGTCCTTAAAAGGACTGATTGTGCGTTCTCTGTGCCAACTAAGGAAATCAGGTCTGATTCGTGTTTCGGTCACAGATCCTGAACACTCACGCCACTGAATGAATTGAGCTAAGAATTCGCCTTTTATGAACTAAAGAGCAAACGAACTGATGTTCTTCCAATTCCTATCGATATATTGACAGTACTTTTTCTGTATCTACAACTTTATAATTCTACGAACATCCATGTTAATACTGTGAATGTGCATGACTTTAATAGGCCCGTATAGTTTGACGTCTCCTCAATTTTAGAATTATACAACTGAGAAATGTAAAGGGTCCTCCTACCTCTCGAAGTCACAAACTTTCATTCAGAAAAGTGCATTTTTTCAAGAATTAAAAAAGCTTGATTGCTATCGCAGCTGTTTTGCCTTACAGGATAAAATGCCTCCTTGCAGAAAATGACAACTTAAATCAATCACCTTTATCATGGACAACTATGAAAGTTCATAATGTTGATAAATTCAGTGATGATAACTCTTACATTTCTTCGAATTGACGAAGAGTATAATTAATCTAATAAATACTTTAGCGGCCAACACAACATCATGTCAATAGATTGAAAATTCACAAAATATCGACAATGGGAGATTAGACAATATTGCCAATGGTTTTACATATTTAACTGTTTCCTCGGGTAGGCCTTCTTCTTGTCTTAGTTGTATCCCGTGTCATACTGCTTTTTAACACGCCACTTACTTTTTGTCTAAATTAGTCTACCAATAGCAACCAGTAAGCTGTGTCTTTTGAAAACAGAATGTAATTAGTGTAAGAATATTGAGTTGTATCCTCATTTGAAAATGTGACCAGACCAAATATTCACTTATTATTTACAGTTTTCAAAATTGTAGGCTGTCTCAAATTGACTCCATACATGACTCCAAATGAATTCGGTAGTTTTGCTTATGTTCAGGATGTGAACTGTGCTTTGATGAAGAATGCTGATGATTCTTGAGTTGCATGATATGGCAGCTACTCTGGTCTGCTCCTAATTTTCAATTTAAGAAATCACAGACTGTCTTGAATTTCAAAGAATGTAGAAATACAGCATATGTCAATATGCAACATTGATAGGTGAAGAAATTGCTTCTTCATTAACAGTGAAGGCATTCAATGTCTATAATCATGGCCTTAGATTTCTTACGTTCCCTTAATCAGAGAAAACACATAAAATTTTATTTTTAAGCGAAAAAGTCAATGCAGAATTAGGGCCGTCTAATTTACTATGTAATACCATTGAAGTAGAAGTATTCCACCGTCCATCTTTGCATTTCCAGGGAAAATGGAATTGAGGTGATTCATATGGCCCATAATTAGGAATCGTAGATATCTCAACCTTGACATATTTTGCAGTTCTAAGCTGCATGGGCTATGTAGAAAATTATCACAGATTTGAGAATTTTACAGATTAAAATCTTGGATTTTTGATGTCATAGATTTTAGGTTCAGCAATAATGCATACAAGATAACATTAACATGGATTTTTGAGGCAACAATGCAGGACATTTGAGGGCGCGTAAGTGCCTGAAAATGTCCTACATTGTTGCCCGAAAAATCTATGTTAATACTATAGTGCGTAATTGAAATGAACTGGCAGCAATGCTATGAATACACATGTAGATATGCGCTGATTGAGATTTCAAAAATGTCTTTCACGTGCATAGATAGAGAAATCATCATTGCAGGATACATTGTTGCCTTTCTATTTCCATATTGTACCATAGCTCAATTACGCACAATACCTTTCAAATGATCAACCAACGCTACAAATGAGCAATCGCTACGCGCCGACGATTTAGGCTGGCTATTCATTTGCAAGGTAATGTCTTCATCTAGGGGTCCACGATCATGCACTATTGTCCATTACGGAATGACATTTAAGTTCACATTGCTATTGTGCGCTGCCATCATTTGGTGACTTTGTAATATCTATAATGACGTTTCCCGGAAAATGCAATGTACATTGTCCGGAAAATGCAATGTAGATAGCAACACAGATAGCTAAAGTCGTAGTAGTAGTAATTATATTGCCATCAGCTTAGAAGAAATTCATAGGAAGCACAATACATCGACTAAACGTTACTAATTCAGAAGTAAGTCATTTAAGTGAAAGCTACGTTAACATTTTTGAAGCAATTATCGAATGGAATCTACAAGAACCGAACGTGAAGTGGGCGCGGCGCGTCTTTACACTTTTTTACCACTTTCTTACGTGAGTATGCTAACAAGATCAGATCAATATAATCGATCTGAATTCGACAGACAAGTCCACCATCAGCGCAAATATCTGTCGTGTAAAAATCCACCGTCATAGATCTGTAAATATCTCCGATAGGTGACAGAGAACGCATTGCATTCAAAATGCCGGCTCTCATTTCCCCGAGCTGGTGTCGGTTGAGGTCCATAATGGAAAATGAATGTGTGCATGTCTCATTATGATGCACAAATAATCATGGAATCATGCAATTCTTCGTGATAGCGCATGGCACGCTAAAGCTCCATATAAACACTGTCAAATATCTGTGTAACTTTCCTGAAGTGACTGGATTTGGAGAATACGAGCATTTAATACTTTTGAGTTACCTTGACATTTGCTCGCGATCCATATTATCTTGTTTTGGACAAGAAAGCTTCATGAATATGCGCCAAGTTGTTCAATCTCTATTCAGATTCACAGCCCATATGAACACATGGTGCGCGATGACAGTCACATAGTTTGCAATCTATTTGGATTGTCTAATTGTCACAGACTCAACGATCAATTGACACACACAATTGCTATTTCTATTCACTGTTTGTTTATTTCTTATAATTATTATTTCTGCATTCAGACAGAAATCCATGACTTAGGAAAAGTTCTTTATCAACCCTCACACATGTTGCCTGCTATCTTATCCTTTTGTAGCCAAATTCAAAATTTAATTTCAATTGCTGCTGTAATATGATGGCGATACTCACGAAAACAAGTTCTTCGAATCCAATGTTATTTAAAAAAACTCAAAATTTACAAGACGAATTTTCGTGCCTTCTCAGGTACGTCAATCCCAAGATCTTAAGCTCTGGCTCCAAATCAACATCATTCATCGTCAAAGTAATTCCTTTGCGAATCAACATCACCTTTGTTTTTTGATCATTTAAAACAAGTGCATTATCGTAGTACCAATCTCTCATATGAAATATTTCACTTCGTATTATGCAATGAATATCAGTAATGGAATTACGAGTAATAAAGGCAGCCACAATTATATCGTCAGCATATCTGAAGATTCGTGAATTAGGAGACTTTGATAATAGTGAGCCCATGTGTAAATAAATATGGTGCAAGGATGGAATTTCGAGGCACACCAGACATTGCGATCGCGACTGAACTTTTTACGCTTTGTAGTCGAACATGCTGTGTTGTCATCTGATGGTAATTTATGCACCAATTAACGAAGCTCACAGGAAGACTGGTTCGAATCAACGAGTGCACTAGGCTCATGTCGCAAACGGTCAGAGGCTCTACTTACGTCAAAAGACATGATAATCACACCGACAATATCAGCTTCGTCAAGTTTCGAGGCAATAAAATCAGTTAGATCGATTTCTGACATTAAGGTGCTAGATCCGGGCCAAAATTCAAATTGTGATTCACCATAAGATGCGATGAGAGCAGTCTTTATCGAATCTAGAATAATTCTTTCGAGAATCTGAAAAATATGAGGAAGTAAAGATATTGGTCTCAAATCGTCTAAAGGGACAAGCTTACGTTTCGGAACAGCGACAACATCAGCTGATTTCAATTGTAATGGTCATCTCACTTTTTTGAATGGGAAGGGTCAATAAGTGAGTTATAGGTTCAGCTAAAATAGGAGCACATTCTTTGGAAAAGATGATAATTCATTGCTACCATCTACTTTCCTTGCATTCAATTCACAGATACTTGTATACCATAGATACAGTTACATCAATGTACCAAGCATTATCATCAGCAGGCAAGTTTGATATGATAGTGCTTCAATTTGGGGCTTCAGAAAAGACAGAACAGAAGTAGTTGATTATTTCATCTGCAGCGACCAATGAAGAACCATGTTTCGAGAGTAATTGGCCCTGTAGACAGTTCTTGTCAATGCTGCTACTGCTTAATTCTTTGGTGATTTTCCAAAGTCCATTTTTCTTAGATTTCAGATTTAACACCCATTTTTTGTTTGATTGTTCAATCTCGGTTTTCACTTTGTCCTTATAGTGACGATAAAGATCAAAGTCTTTTCTGAAAAGCATCATACTTGCAAATTAGAATATGTTTGATACCTGGAGTTACCCACGGCTTATCTGAAGAGTTAATCTCTACAAAAGAAAAAGTTAGTTTTGAAAGCTCATGACAAACCCAGTTATACAGAATGTCAGTTTTCCTCTGGATATCATAATTGCATCGATGCCATGCTTCTCCAGGAAGATTATACAGTTTATGTGAAAGCAAGTTCTTATTACTTTTCTACGATCAAAAAACTTGCAAACTGAAATCGGACGTGCCACATTCGACGAAGACTTTATGATGATAGTATACAGTGGTATGAATTACCGATGTTTGAACATTTGACATGATCATTGTACATCTCGATTAAAGCAGAATTCATCAAAATGTAGTAGAGGATCACATTTTCACGGGTAGGAAAGTTGACAATTTGTTCTAGTCCCAAATGCTCAGTAATATCGTCAAAGCACATTCGATTGAAATCCCCGACAATAAATAAGATGTGTAAATCCACAATGATGTATAAATCCACAATTAGAATGTGCAAAAAGCGACGATACAGGCACGAAGAAAACTGGTCAATACGAGAGCTGAATTAGACACAACCGCACACTACGATGTTTGATGACTTAGCAGTTCTTTTATTGTTTACTCTTTTGACTTTTCAATTTGGATATCGGCAGGTAAGATGGTTCTTCTGATCTTTGAAATGTTCATCTAGTCCCTATACACCGTTCAAGAAAAATCCTCGTACAAAATTTTTTGCTCTTTTTCTAAAGCGATTGTTATAGGTTCTAACAATAGGATGACGTTTCTTTTTGGCACAATTGCCTGCCTGGTGGGTGCTAATTAGAAAAAAACAGTTGTATTATTCTAAGCTCGCTCCTGACTAGATGTCTTGTGGCATCAAAAATTTGAAATATTGCTGCGATCGATTACGCGTTGTTTTATCTGCCGCTACAGAAGCGGTAAAGGAAGATCTAGAAATGAGGTCTGAAGAGTTATTAGAAAATCGAATACTTATTGGGATTTTCAAGTTTGCAAACATCAAAATCTCAAATTTGCTAAATTAGCATTTGTATGGCTATGTATCAACTTTACAGATCGAAAACCATTGATCGATATTATTGTATTTGCATCGTATTTTTTGATCCCGAAAGCGTTTCCAAACTATCGGCAGGCAGAATTTTATTAGCAGAAAGATTTTTTATAGACTCATACCGCTCAATTGCTACCCAAAATTGCTACATTTACAAAAGTCGATGATTTGCGAAACATTCTTGGTCAACCTACCCGAATGTTGTCTATGGTTCTGTCGTGTTATCTTTCTGTTTGCAGTCGACTTCATGATTAACTTTCAATTGCTATTTTTTTGATGGAGGGAATGAATTTCTATGATACAAATTATCAATAAGAGTGCTTCTTTAAATGATTGCTCTTTAGAGATTCACAATCCAAAGACTTTCTGCTAGATGCCAGCAGCTCAGACGTATATTCTGATCTTTGAAATGCTCATCTTACCGTTTTTTCAGGAAAAAAGTTAAAAGATCTCTATATTTGAAACTCATTCATTTTGGATCTAATTGTTGAAGTATTGTTAAGTATAGATTCCATATAGTCTTAGCACAAACGTAGAAATCGGTCAAATGTAGTGCATCACAACAGCAAAGATTTCGCACTTTTCATACCAATCCAACTTGTCAGTCTTGTGACCGTGGGAATATAGGAACATAAAATTAGAGAATACGAAAATAAAATTCAAGAGCTGCATCTCTATGCTCATGCAGAAATGGAGCCTATCACAGAGGTTTAATTGTTAGCGATCTTTGTTTTCCGCAACATGTTCTTTAATTATTACATGGACATGATCATGATACAAGGAAGGTTATAAGATATGCATCTAAACATACATATAGGTTGGGTAACAAATAATGTATGATTTTTGCGCCTATCTGATATCTATTGAAGGACATATCGAACATAGCACCCGACCATGCAGACGCTCACACTGAGAATTATAGTGTATTGGAAGTTTTTTTATTAAGTTCTTAATAAGCATTTTCTAGGTAAATCAATGATTGCTCAGTAGTTACTTTTCAATTAATTAACTGTTCGGTTATTGCATTTTCAATTAATTGATGACATAAAATATCTATTGAAATGAATCAATTTTCAGGATACCAATTTCAGTTAATGAATTGAAAAGAGCAATTGAATTGTAATCAAGTTTTGATGATCCCCACTATCTTATGTCCTGAATAGACTTAACAGATATTTAGCGTATTCATTTATCAATAATGGGATCCATCGAAGTTGCTTAGAGTTCATTTGATTTCCTTTATATTCTTATGACGGGTTATTTGCGTGCCGCGTAGCGTGTGTCATAGTCATAGAGCCAAAATTCACGATAGAATAAGTGCTCATGCGATTGTTTGAGAACAGCTCTTTGGTTTACAAGCGTTAACAACTTCCAAATGTCGCACCCGGAAACTAGCGACATGGGAAGACAAATATAAGTTTCACGTCCTTCATTGTAGTAAACTTTCCAAGTGTTACTCATTTTCTTATTTTCTCTTCGATTGCCCAAAATTTAGGCATATGACGAAAACAAGTCAAATTTCAATGAAAAGTATAAAGCTACATAAATACTCTGCAATGAATAAGCTCACGTTGAATGCAAACAGTTGATGTCGTCAATTGTAACAAAACAAGACATTCAGTCCAGTGTTAAGATCTGATTAATTCATTTTCAAACACTTGTATACACAAATCTACTTACAGGCAATTTTTGTCATTGAGTAGTCATGTGAGATAAGCCAAAAGTAATGCCTAATATGCAATATCGGGGTATCATAAGAGAGAGAAACGTTTATTCAGTTTATTAATGTACATCGAAAAAATATACGAATAATATAAAATACAAGATAAATTCATTAAGTCAAGAGATAGTATTCTTTGATAGTAGTAAGAAAACGGCGAACACTCGACCGGCGCGCCCCCCCTCTGGAACGACAGAGTGTCGTGGTCGGCCGCCGTGGTGCTTCGAGTCTGACTACCCCCCTCTGGAACGACAGAGTGTCGTGGTGTGCCGGCCAAGTGGGTCCGAAAGGTTCGCTGACGTCCCCCCCCTCTGGAACGACAGAGTGTCGTGGTGGACTTGGGCGACCGCCAGGTTTTGACTTGAGGCTATAGTGTGTGATGATTTTCGAAAAACCGACAGAGTTAGAATTTTGGACGTTTTGGGCTGTAGCGCCAAAACGAACCATCGGATGGGAAAACGGAGGCCAGATTCGGATTCAGCGTGAAATTCTGCATCGGTATGGTGAATTTCAAGTCAATCGGAGAGAAAAAGTTTCGCTGACGTCCCCCCCCCCTCGGCACCGACCTTCCAACTTTGCTTCTAGTGGACGGATTTTGTCGTGCAATAGCTCGTTTGAAAGCTAAGAGTGAGACAAATTCACTGAAAGAAACGGCTTGTTCATATCTGTCTTCGTTTAGATGTGAGACGCCATTTAAGATTTGGGAGATTGGCGAAAAAACGACAGAGTTAGAATTTTGGACGTTTTGGGCTGTAGCTTCAAAACGAAGCATCGGAGAGCAAAACGGATTTCAGATTTGGAATCAGCATGAAATTCTCTATCAACATGGTGAGTTTCAAGTCAATCGGAGAGAAAAAATTTTCAACATTTTTCGAAAAACCGACAGAGTTAGAATTTTGGACGTTTTGGGCTGTAGCGCCAAAACGAAGCATCGGATGGGAAAACGGATTTCAGATTTGGATTCAGCGTGAAATTCTGCATCTGTATGGTGAGTTTCAAGTCAATCGGAGAGAAAAAGTTTCGCTGACGTCCCCCCCCCTCGGCACCGACCTTCCAACTTTGCTTCTAGTGGACGGATTTTGTCGTGCAATAGCTCGTTTGAAAGCTAAGAGTGAGACAAATTCACTGAAAGAAACGGCTTGTTCATATCTGTCTTCGTTTAGATGTGAGACACCATTTAAGATTTGGGAGATTGGCGAAAAAACGACAGAGTTAGAATTTTGGACGTTTTGGGCTGTAGCTTCAAAACGAAGCATCGGAGAGCAAAACGGATTTCAGATTTGGAATCAGCATCAAATTCTCTATCAACATGGTAAGTTTCAAGTCAATCGGAGAGTTTCAAGTCAATCGGAGAGAAAAATTTTCAACATTTTTCGAAAAAACGACAGAGTTAGAATTTTTGCGATGGCTGTGGGCTGTAGAGCCAAAACGAAGCATCGGATGGGAAAACGGAGGCCAGATTCGGATTCAGCGTCAAATTCTACATGGAAATGGTGTATTTCCAGCTCAATCGGAGCACTAGAACCGGAGATAGACGGGTTTTTAGTGTTTGGATGATGGGTATTACGTCATCAGCTGATCGCCACACACTATATAAGCTGGGAACCGACAGAGACTTGTCATTCAGACGAGAGATTGCTAACTGTAAGTCGTCTCTCTGAGCTCCGATGATGGCTTCGGACATTCCAAATTCCGGGTTTCTGTACGAAACCGACTTAGAAAATTTCATTGCTGATATCAGCTAAGGCGTCAGACTTAGAGGTTAGCCAGGAGATGGCCTTCGTCTCCAGGCCATAAAAGACTCCAAAACTTTAAAGGCTTGTAACTTTGCTTCTACAAGTCCGTTTGACTTGATTCAAAAAAGATTCGGTCGCTATTGACCTGCCCTAAGTGATAGACTACTTATAAAATTTCATAAGTAGTGCTAAAAAGTTGAAAAATTTAAATTCACTAGTTTTGGAGGTTTTCTGGGGTTTTCGACCCTGCTGAAGTCAATGAAAGCATTTTTAATGATGTCTGAGCCAGTCTTCTCATGGTATAAGCGGCTTTTCACTGAAAGCGAGCAAGACACGGAGAGTTTTGCTGTAATATTCCACTGACAGGGTGTTCCTTCGGGACGGCGGACGATGCCGTAGTGATAAGTGTGGCAAGGGAGTGTGTCATAGGTTAGACCGTAACCGCTGGGACAACTCATGTCTCATGTTGGGCATTTGACACAGTTCTCAACGTAGCACTTTGAACGCCAATCGGTTGAGTCTTAGCTATCTTGTCATGGGTGGCCTCTAAACATCTCCATTGCAAAACGCTGGTGAATCAAGCTCTCTACGGCTTGCTATCAAGCTGATCAAAGCAATAACTTGGGATGTTTCCTCAAGGTTTTCAAGTATGCTGAGTTCAAATCTGCTATCAGATTTCAAATTTAACTAAGTCTAAGGCAGCTTTGAGGGGTTAGATCCCAGCTACTGTTCACTACCTTTGACTCGGCGTTGCTGTTACCACTTCGGGGCAGTGACAATGATGTCTTAAGCTGTAAATAGCGGGTATCGGGGAAGATCTCTCACTTCCCTAGTGATCAGTACAAGGCCTTCGGGCTGTTGACGGGATCGAGTGCCACTCACTACACTCAAATCTATCATTCCTCACTAAGTGTAAAAATCATTGTTTTCCGTCTTTCGCTTCAGAAATGCCGAAATACAATAATGTCAAGACCAGTTTCAAACTGTGTCAATGCCGGAAGGTATTCCGAGCTGACGCCTTCAAGAAGCACGCTTGCACTAGCAAGAAACAGATAGGGGTCGGTCGCTACTATTGCGGAGCCCACAAAATCAGTCGCTTAAGTGAGCGGTTGGAGGATTGGCACTCACAACACAGCGAGTGTCAAACAGGCGAAGTAGGCGAAGAAGAACGGAGTTCACTCTTCGCCACTGAGCTCCGTTCTTTGGAGCTACAATCCGCCAACGAGCAAGAACGGAGTTCACTCTTCACCACTGAGGCCACTGAGCTACAATCCGCCATTGAAGCGATTGCCGCTGTATCCTCGCTTAGTAGCGAGAGCTCGCTGTCCAGCAGCGATAGTGAGGAGGAGGAGGAGGAGGGAGAGCTACAGTCGCAACCTATCGAGGACGTCGACCTCGATCGCGAGACCCCTACAGCCGTGACTGCGAGCGGAATTGCAACACAATGTCGCAATTTTGTCAAGCGTCCGCCGGTGATCGCCGAACGGGATAAACTAAAGAAAGAGGTGGAGAAGTTGAAGGAGGAGGCCTTCTCATACAAGGCAAAGTATGAGGACCTAAAGAACGTAGCCGGAGAGATGAAGAAGGTGAAGGAGAGATTAAGCGAGCGGGATGGCGAGTTGGAGCAGGAGAGGCTCAAGACTCTCGAGGGGAAAGCCAGAGAAGAGGCTTTGCTAGCAGAGAGGGAAAGTAGGGAGAAGGAGATACGAAGGTTGAAGGAGGAAGTGGAGAGACTCCGTGTGCAGATGGCTAAGGTGGTCGAGACGAACCACGAGCTGCACCGTTCGGCGCAGCTGGTGGATCGCGATCGAAGGGTGCATTCCAGTCGTCTGCACATCCCTATTAGAAAGGGGAGAGTAGCAGAAACTCCTCTCTTGTACGAGCGTGGAAGAGGGGAGAAATGCTACTCTCGGGTGAAGAAAGGGGTGGAGTGTCTACACTTCACCTTCAATCATCGTGATCCGATCTCGAATTTCCTTTATGAGGAAGCGTCCGAGAAGATCTGTAAGTAAAAATGACTAAATTAAAATGTAAGATGATAACTCACTACTTCTTTCTTTACAGACATCCAAGAGAAGCGACCACCCGCCCCGTTGCCGGAGCCGCAGTCGAAACAGCAAGCCTGAGTCCCTATCACACACCCCGAGAACGAACCACAACGGCTCTCTTAAGGGCCACCATGGGGCAAGACATGATAGAACCTCCACGCGGTTTGCCCTGGGCAGTCTTCGGACTGGCGAATACTATCATTAAGTTGAATCTGCTATCAGTCAACTTGAACGTTGCAAATGAAGTTCGGTGTAATACTTCCTTTCGACGGGCGTTCCTGTAAAGGGCGGCGGTGAAACCCGTAGCTATGTATACCGCAAGGGACATTCGGCAATGGTCAATCTTGTTAAACCTCTCTGCGTCATGTTTGCAAGTGATTGCCTCTGTCTCAACGTAGTATGCATTCGCGCCAGGGCGACATTTAGCCAGCTGTCGAAGGTTGCCTTATAAACTATCCATTGCATACGTTATGAGAACCATGAGTTCTACCTGTCTCTATCAATGAGATGAATTGATGAATGGAATGAAATGGGAGGACACTCACGCGCCACACGCAACATAACACACTTCTCTCTTCCGTAGTCTAACAAGCTCTTTACACATGGATCGCAGTCGATTGCTATCCCTGTATCAGAAGTGTAAGCTATCTTAATTTTATTTAACACTATTTCATCTACCATTATCATCCATATGAAATGTTATAAGAATTGCAAGTTAAACTAAGTGTGCTACTATTTCCAAATGAAAAAGTATACATGGTTAAATCATCCACTGAAGCCCCATTCAAGTAAGTCAGTATGAAAGCAAAGATAATACGAAATAAAAATTTATTATGGCATGTATTTCAAAAGGTCTTCATCGTCAATATCGTCCCAGAGTCTGGCTTCACATAGATCACAAAAACAGTTCACTTGCTTCAATCGTTCTTCTACCGCGAGCCTCACTTTGTCGATATACTCCCACTCCGCCATAGTTCGTGGCTGGGAGTTAGGGGTGTACCATTCCCATAATTGGTGGAGGAATTTGGTGCTGGTGATCTCCATCACATCATCAGTATCGTACTGCAGATATTTCCACCTCACGCCTGTTAAGTCGGGATACTCCTTCTCACATACACTCTCCTCTTCATCATCCGCTGCTAATGACAACTTTCTGATATTGTCGAGTCGGTACACCTTCTCTACCTTCCCCTTCGTTGGAGCGTTTGGTGCAACGAGCGCCCTTGGTGATGAGCATGGAGAAGAGAATTTTGTGTTCGGTGTTTTTGGAGGGCTTGTCATGTTGACTGTGAATAATAACTTTGAAATGTTTCCTAATTCTTAAGTATAAACAAGCAACCAATCAAAATCAACAGCCAATGAATGATGAATATGAAAGTATATATGTAAAGTGACATCCGTGTCATTTCACTCTGTCTTTGAGACGTGTAAGTAAAGTGTTCTCTAGCGAATTCTATATTTGAGGCGTACAAGTGAACTGCTCTCTCGTGAATTCCAAATTTGAGTGAAGTCTCTATCTTGTTGAAGTATCAACCTTAAACTTGATTTCGTTGAAATGGTAAGTTAAGGAATTCATCAGTCATCTCCCTCAAACGTGTGGCTAATAGCATCTTCCTCAATTTCAGGCATCAACTTCATCACCAACGCCCTCCCTTCTCGAGGAAAGTTTAGAGTTGTTGAGTCAAGGTAGGTTGTAACAATACACTGAGACTTGAACAGAGATGAAAGAATGATTTCTCTTTCAGGTGATACCAGTCCCATCTCGAGCGAGTCCATGTCAACATTGTCGCGGGAATGCAACGATCGGGAATGTGCTGACTGTGGGCACATCTTCACGAGGAAGCGTGATCTCGTCCGACACATCAAGCGAGGTGTTTGTAGACCTAAGTCAGCATCAATCTCCGAAGGTGGGGATGATTCTGTTAACGATGTCTCCTTTTCTTGCGATTTATGCATTCAGTCTTTTGAGTCACATTTTGAACTATCTTCACATAGACTTCGACATACACACAGTGACGATAGTTATACTAACAGCACCTCCTCTATCCGACTCTCTGAAGTGTCGATAAATAATTTAGTGAGGAACTACCAGATGGAATCCTCAGAAACCATTACTGACTTTGAAGAATGGTTTCATCAAAATTCATCTTTGATTGGTGCGCTCTTCAACAATTTAGTCAATTTTAGAATGAAGGCGCTCATCTATCTCAAAATAAAATATGTAAAAATCGACCACCATACTGGTCAAATAGTAGAGAGGTTGGAGTTTCACATACCCTCCTCTCCTGCAACCGAAGTTGTAGACTGCGAGTCTTGGATAAATTTTCATATCCAAGGGTTAAAATTAAACATAGATAAATTTAACGAGCGTGATAGTGGACTCGTTTTTGATGGTATTGAGACCGCCATGATTAAAATCACTTTATTAGAGAACTACTCTGGACGAGGCTCCTTTAAACTTCCGAAAAATTTAAGAAATAAAGCAGCAGTCATTTCTGTAGATTGCGAATCGCAATGTTTTAAGTATGCCGTCCTCTCCATTCTCCACTATAATGATGTACAGAATAGCCGATACCGTAAGAGTAAGTATCAACAGTGGGAGAATGAATTAAAGTTTGATGACTGCAATAGTGAAGATATGAAAATTAAAGATATAGAAAAATTTGAAAAATTGAACAACATCAAAATAGTTCTCCATGTTTGGGAAAAGGGATTGAAGGGTGTCCGCTACAACTCGCGTTCGAGTTGTTATGACCACGTTGTCAACCTTTTATTAGTAAGACAGGATGATAGTGAGGAATGGCACTACTGCGGTATTCCCAAAATTTCTCGCTTATACCACCACCTAAGAAATTCTAGCTCATCAGAGATTTATTACTGTGACAGATGCATTCGGAACTTTAGGAGTAAAAACAAATTTGAAACTCACTACGAATGGTGTAAGCGAGGTAAACTACAAATGGAGCGCATGCCCAAAGATAAGGAGTTTTCATATAGAGAGAATGGTGATGAACTAAGTCCTCTTCGTGTCATCTATGCTGACATCGAATGCTATATCGATGATAACACCCATCGAGCAGCAACCATTTCCTGCTATGAAGTATGGCATGACCATTTCCAAAATAGAAAAAATAAAATGCACGTCTGGCAAGGTGAGGATTGTATTTACCAATTCCTACAATTCCTCGAACAGGCTGTAAAATTTCAACAAAAGTATGATGGTGAACTCTATCGCAGATCATTGCATATGACAGCAGATGATCAAGCAAAATTTGATAGTTGCAACGTTTGCCTCAAATGTAGGAAAACATTTGATGATGATAAGATTAAGAAAGTGCGCGACCATGATCACATCACTGGTAAATTTAGAAACGCACTATGTTCAAAATGCAATTTTTCACTTAGGATGAAACGGCGTACATTACCCGTCATTTTCCATAATTTCAAGGGCTACGACAGCCATATGATAATAAAAGGAGGTTTAGGTCAAATGAAAGAGTGGAAGCTTGATGTAATAGCACAAACGAGAGAGAAGTTTATGGCCATGACAGCAAAAGTGCCTGTCGATAAAACTAAAGAAAATAAGACGGTCTATTTTGATATAAAATTTTTAGATTCCTACCAATTTATGACTGCATCACTGGCCTCTCTCGTACAAAATCTAAAGTCTCTTCCACTAACACAAAATCTTAAGAAACAATATCCAAATCTAACCGATGAAGTCATCACACGGAAAGGAGTCTTTCCATATGCATATTTTGATGCGATTAGTAAACTCGGCGAGACTTCTCTTCCGCCCATAGATAAATTTAAAAATGATTTGACCGGCGCAGAATGTAAGACCGAAGATTATGATCATGCACAAGATGCATGGATAAAATTTGACTGCCATACATTTGGCGAATATATGATTGCCTATCTTAAGTTAGATGTATTTTTGCTGGCTGATGTATTTCAGGAGTTTCGACGAGTGGCATTAGAAGAAGATAAGTTAGATCCCGTCCACTTTGTCAGTCTGCCAGCCATGTCATTTAAGTCTGCTTTTAAAATGACTGGTGAGACCATTCATCTCTTACAAGATCCAGAGATGTATAATTTATTTGAGCGAGGAATTCGCGGTGGTCTCACATTTGTAAATAAACATAGGTTAAAATCAAAATTAGTAGGCGATGATCAGACTCATCTTAAGTATTATGACCAAAATAATTTATATGGTAGTTCACTATCCAAACCACTCCCTCACTCTGAGTTTAGCTGGTTAGATGATAGTGAAATTCAGCATCTCTCCAACCCTTCTAACATACTAGCAATTCCTGATGAAGGTGATTGGGGATATTATTTTGAGATAGATCTAATCTATCCAAATAATATTAAACATAAAACCGTAGATTTCCCACTCGCACCCGAATCAGGTGAAGTGACCAAAGATATGTTTTCCGACTTTATGAAACAATTTCATAAAGATTTAGAATCATGCGGTCAACCCGACTATAAGCCTTGCCGCAAACTTTTACTCACCCAGTATGATAAGGAAAACTATCTAGTCCACTTTAGCATCTTAAAATTTTATTTAGAAATGGGTATGATTTTAAAAAGAGTTCACCGCATTATTAAATTTAGACAGAAAGCCTTCCTCAAACCATATATTGATAGCAACAGCCAGAAACGTGCACTAGCCCAAAATAATTTTGAAAAAGATTTTTATAAGTATAAGAATAATAGTCTATTTGGTAAGACGATGGAGGATGTTAGAAAACGTGTAAACTATAAACTAGTCAATGATGTTACAAAATTTAAGAAATTGGTCTCATCACCTCTATTCATCGATAGAGACATTATCGATGAGGACCTTGTAGGTGTTAAAATGATAAAATCTGAAGTTGAGTTGTGCAAGCCCATCTATATTGGCCAAGCTGTACTAGATTACTCTAAGCTTGAAATGTACCAACTCTTTTATAAAATACTAAAACCATGTCCTCTCGTAAAAGAGGTTCGTTTGTTGGGTGGTGATACAGATAGTTTCTTCTTAGGTATTACCACTCAAAAAGATTTAAATTTCAATGAAGTAGGAAAATCTTTAGAAAGATATTTTGATACATCAAATTATCCTACTGATCACCCACTCTACTCCATCAAAAATAAGGCAAAACTTGGCTGCTTTAAGGATGAGACAGCAGGGAAGGAAATAGATTAAATGATTCTCCTCCGACCAAAAAGTACAGTATGAAATTAAGGGATAGCGACGATATTATTAAGCGTGCTAAAGGCATATCAAGATCATTGGTCTCTAACATGAAACATAAAAATTTCAGGAAAGCCTATAGAAATAAAAATATAACGTTTGTCAATATGACAATCTTAAAATCTAAGTCGCATGAGATCAAAACTCATACTTTTAGGAAACGGGCGCTTTCAGCATGGGAGGATAAGAGGTGCTGGTTAGAACATAACATATCTCTTCCACATGGACATCCTGACACAAACATACCACCACCCAAAAGAATTAAACTCATACTACCACATTCAGGAGACGTCTTAGCATAATCATCCTTAACTTAGTATTTTCATGTTGATTTCTGTAGATAAACATTGCTGTTTTATGTATCGCATTAGATCGTTTCTTCCTTGTGAATATATGCCTACAGTCAGCCCATTCCCCCTATATCTGTGAAAAGACTTTTTCATACACATTTTTATTTCAATAAACATATCACAATGACTTCACTTTGTTTTCCGAAACACTAAAGTTACGAAGGATTTAGTATCTTTCACATGGATGCACTCTTGTAAACCATTGGTAATTTTGATAGTAATAGAGGGTATAGTTTGTTTGACGACGGGATGATAGAAAATAGATTCAAACATCTTCTCGACTATTCCATATGAAGCGTCTTTATCATGAATGAAATCACGTAAAATGTATTCTTTTTTCTCACCAACAGAAATAGGTAGAATCAAATCACTTTGAATGTAAAGGTGCTGTTCATGTTTATCAAGTGTCATTGGTGTTTCTATACCAATCGTATGCGCAGCAGTAAACACAGTTTGTAGCATTGAAAAACCAAAGAGTTTTTTCAAATTTTTACTCAATTGACATTGAATGTCATCACCCAGTTTCAGAACAACGCGTTGATTTTCAATTGAAAACGAAATGTGGTGTGTCTTTACATCATATTTACTTTTCATCACATGCTTCAACTTCTGTTGTATATAAGGATTTACTACATGAATGAAACTTTCAACTGTATGATATAGACGCGGCATTATATTGATAGCAACTTTAGATTCTTGATAAGACTGGTAAATTTTCTTGATGCGGTCACCATAGATGTCCACCCACCATTCATCATTAACTGAATCAGCTTTAGTGTGATATTCATGAGAAGCATACACCAGACCGCTTCCAATAATAGGCGTTGGATGTCTTACAAAATGGCGCGAGGTTGGAGAGAAATAAACTGTAAGTTTGTCATTATATTTCTGAATAACCAACATATTTTTGTCTGCCATAATTTTCTCTCCATACTTCTTACCCACAGTCTCATTCCATCGTTTTACTAACTCAATAAGTGATAAAGGTTGAACACCACGCTTTTTCAAAATGATGCGTTCTTCGCATTCTACAACATCTTCATCAAATATTTTAAATTTATGATGAAATTTGATTCGATTTGAATAAACTTTTTTAACATTTGCAGTAGCAATTGAAGTTAGATGTAGTCCATGGCCAAAACCGAGATGTGGATAGAATTCATTATCCAACCTCAGTGTAAGACCTTTAGTAAAAGAATGAAAGCGAAGGAACTTTCTCCCACTCCAATGATAGATAGTAAACTCATAAACTTTCTGATCCTTATTCTTCATGATGGAAGTATTACCACTGTTGAATGCCTTAATAATTTTCTCATTCCCAAATGGAGCATAATAATCTGATTTTATCTGAATCCATTCATAGTTCCACTTTCCATCTGACGTTAAATTGTATGGGAACTGGAATGCATTATTCATCGTTATTCCATCATGGGTGCGAGGAGTCAATATCATTTCTTCCAAATCATTCACATTCTGAATATTGCTATCATAGCAAATACTAGAAACGACAACCTCCCATTCACCTTCTAAATGTAGTGGGCGATTTAATTCTACTCGATAGTCTGATGGTTTATTTTTGGGAAATTTATTCATAGAAGCATTACTGGGCAAGTAGATTAGAAACGAGTCCTTATTTTCACTTTCCATATTATTCACATTGGAAAAATATATTAGCATACTTTTGCATTAACTCTTCATTCGGAAATGGAGTGTGATACTTGTCACAGCATCTTTATGAAAAGGAATCAACGCACCAGCATCGTCATAAATTGCAATATCAATTTGTGGGATGTAGTTTGATTTCAGCTTTGTATAATGCACTTTCTTGAAAGTATGCTCAGATAAAATACTGCAGCTTTTTGGCTGGTATGGTATCATTGCTAGCAATGGAGCTTCAACATCTCCCACACGTACATCTTCACCAATATTGGAATATATCTGAAAATAGTTAATACGACGCGATAGTGACATGTCTGCGCTAGCTTTGGTTACAGTACCACTTTTAAAGATATTTTGATTAAAACCCAAAATGTCCATTAGAGTTTTATCCATAATTAGTTCAATACCTTTTCCACTTATAGTGAGAGACAAAACACCTTCTTTTTCAGAAAATGAAATATGTTGCTCATTAATCACTTCATTTAAATAATCTACAACCAATTTAACTGAAGTAATAATGCGACGCATCAACACTCTTATTTCATGTAAGACACCACCGAAAGGCTCTACACACTTTCTGTATAAAGATACGGTCCATTCTGTATCAAATTGATTTGACCTTTCACATGGTAAATGTTGCATATCAAATTTTCCATGAACAGCTGCAGAACGATGTCGTAAGAACTGATGAAAATCTTTTGAACAAACTAATACTAGATCATCATCATTTAATTTACTTATTGCAATATGATTAGATGATTTGATATAAGTCAATGTTGCCACTTGTTTACCATCAACTCGAAGGAGATAATTAAATTTCTTCAATAATGTTTCAGGAGTCATGTTTGTCTTTCTTGGCTTAATCACAATCTTCTTCACCAACGTCTTCTCATTTTTTGGAATAAGATCTACATAATAAGCTTCCTCTCGATATATTAACTGTTTATGACCACTTGGGTGGTAATTAACGTTATAATTATTATAGCTTGTTAAGGCGCTAGCGAGGTAACCTAAATCATTTCTTAAACTTGGACTTAAACCAACAATCCAATCTTTCTCAACTACATGATGTACATAATAATCATCATTGTGCGGAGTAAATTGGGCAATATGTTTACACGCTTTATTCAAGAAATCATATATAAACTTTTTACATGATAAGAGATCTTTCTTTGGCCACTGTGGAATGTATACTCGGCAGCCCTTTTCACATTGGTAAGCAGCTGTACGTCTCATATTAATAGTCATCACCTCATGATCAAAAGTATAGACACAGTTGCTATGAACAAGTTGAGTGACACCCACTTCCCAATTTCCATTTAGCTGTTGTGTATGATCAATGGGAGTAGAAAAGAGTGCGGCTCGATTACTAGCAAATCTCTTTGCAGCCGCATTGCTAAGCAAAATATGATAAAACGACATTTTGATATTGCTGATCTGCGGCTTTGCATAACATCATGAAGACTTGGATTTTGGACTCTCTACAATATATCAGAGTTGATCGTGATGGAAACGTGCATTTCAAAAATTCTCATGGTCATACATCAAGAGGTATTACATTAACATGGCGACAATTTGTCAACCTCAATGATATCATGAGGGATTTGGAATATTTTGAAACATTAAGATTCATCTCCTTGGGTGATCAAGTTTGGCTTCAACATTACAGAAATGAAATTCAAATCTGCCATTCTCATTCCGCAAACTGTTTCTCATTTCGCAAATACAATTGGGAGAAGTATAGAAGATACATACATCGCTCCATCATGACATTTATTCGTCGTGAGTTCATCGCCCTACTATGCAAATCTTAATCAGACATGACTACCACGCACCATGAGTTGGAAATTAGATTCCCTACAATGTATTGAAACGGATCATGATCGAAACGTCTATTTCAAAGATTCAACTGGAAATGTGAGAAGAGAGTTTGCTTTATCTTATCGTCATTTTCAATCTCTACATCATATTATGGAGGATTTGAAATACTTCTATATGAAAAGACATTCACGTATTGGAAATCGTATCTGATTGCGCGTCAACAATCGGCGAATTCAACTCTATCATTCCCAACTTCATACTAACTTCACATTTCATCAAGGTAGTTGGGAAAAGTATAAAAGGAAGGTACATCGCTCAATTTACTCATTCTTTCATCATGAAGCGCCATCGCTACACCATCGTCAACATTCTCCGTCGCTTCAGACTCTACACCAAAATCGATCTCACAACATTACACCAACAGCTTCCAAACAGCAAGTATTAACCGGGCCGACCTCAAATGTTAGTGGTGAAGATGAACAATTCACGGAATCTTTAACTCTTCCCAAATGGGACTGTACAGATTCTCGGCGCCCTTTCTCATTCATCGGCGCAGTCAATGCGCTTAGAGCTACAAAGACTACTACGTCGGATATGGAAGAGGGAGAGGTGTGTGATGTCGAATCTGACTGTAGACAATATGGTGATCTCTACTCAATTGAGTGAAAGTGTATCATTTTTGAAGATTCGTACCAGCAGTTACAATTTGTGTTATGAACCCGAACTTTTTCCTGCAGCTCTCATTAGTTGTTGGTTACCTGTGCATGTGGCAATCTTTCATAATAGTAAAGTGATCATTACTGGACTAAAATCTCATGTACAAGCAAATGTGATCCTAGACTATCTCATCGAGTATGTACGTACTCAGCGGATTGTAAAATAAAAAACAATTTTTCCAACATGATGTTTTTATTTCAAATCATGATAGAACTTACAAATCATTTTTTCATTAGAGGATGGATTACATGAAAAGTTTTGAATAACAGATACAAATCGAGATACATGTAAACGTTTTAAGATGAAGTACAGTACAAAAGCACCACACGTTGATGAAAGTGGATGTTGTAGTATGCGTTCATTTCGCTGATATTGACGCGTATGTTTTCTCAACCACTGCTGTGTTGGTATATTTGGAGGTTGAGCAAGAGAGTCAAATAGTTCACCACGTCGGTCTTCTCCAATAAAGATTGCTTTCCAATGCTCACCGCCTAAATTCTGCGAATGAGTGTTTAGCACAATAAAGATGGGATAGTGATTTACTGCAGGTGGTAAGGTATCGAGTGAATAGACATTATCGAAAGCTTTCAACGTCGCTTCGTCTGCATTACGCTGCACTTTAGTCTTAATATCGTCAGCAGTCAACCAACTCATTAACGATTATACTGAAGAATCACGTCACGATACTTTGTAATTTCAATATTTGAATCGAAGACTGCATAAATTAATACATTGATCGTCTCAGGTAGTGTTCTTTTGAACGTCAAATCCAAACGAATATTATGAGGCACGTTCGCTTGACGATAGGGTGCACTAATATCGCTGTCAGCAGTCAAATCAAATGCATAAATAGTATATCCACTCTTAAACTCTTTCATAGTCAGTCCGTTGGTGTCATCCGTATTGTAAAAGCCAAAGACATCCATAAAATCAACATAACTGCGCATAAATTGATCCGAAGCAAAATCTGGTTTGTAGGGTGGACCAGGATGACTCACACCATTTACACGTAAAGCAATTTCACTTAACTGATTGTGTTTAAAATTGAAAGGATTCTTCTTTATATTACCATTAAATGCGTCATTTTCAACCATTGCCACCATGAGGAGCTTCGGTGCTTCCGATGGAAAGAGGCCATCTTTCATGAAACTCTTTTGATCTTTCGGAATTGTAAAGGTGAGAAGCTTTGTATGCTGAACGGGGTAAATGGCATTTTGGCGGTTAAGACCTTCAGCATGCCCTCTAATGACACTTGGATTTGGTACTACTCGACGAATGTAAAGTGCAATATCTTCCACATGAATTCTAAAATTGTCAACTTTAGCAAATGCATTCAGCGCAAATTCAGGCTTATTCAATGTCAGCTTGAGTCGCATGCTGGTATTACAGAGTAAAAACTTTGACTGTCTAGAGAAGTCTAAATTCAGCGGACCATATAGCTGACATACTCTACTATCTTTAATCATAGCAGATCGCTTTACAAAGCCACTGTTTGTTCCAACATCAAATTTTCCTGCTTCATCTCTGTACCATCCCATGGCTTCCATATGACTTTTTTGTGCTGCTGGATGAAACTGTGATACATGATTGAAATATGATTTATAGGGATAATCGCTTTGACCACCTTCCACCTGCTGCTCTCCAATCGTTAGAGAAACATCGCGAAGTAATGTAGTCAATGGTAAATTGTTCAGTCCAACTTTATGTACATCGTCAATAGCAGTTCCATCTGCTTGCTGAATTCTAAACCTCAAATCAACCATCGCATAACTCAAATCTATGTAGTCATCACTACCACCAGGAATAACAAATTCAATGGGGCCAGCATTCTCAGCTGTTCGAGGATGATAATCTACAATACTTGAACTAAGAATATCTGTCTGTATGGCTTGTTGATCAAACAAACAAAAACCGGAAGTTTTACACTCCATGATTAGAAGTTATAGCAGCGTCGTCGTTTAGCGCCTGATGAATGATTAGAGCCTCTCCGACGTTTGCGTGAATGCCTTTTGACTGAAGATCGCACCTTACCAGCTCCGCGATGTTTCCTCCTTCCTTTATTCATTCGTTTAAGTGATTTCTTTCCTTGAGTAATACCAGCAAAAGTCTGCTTCAATGTTTTTAAACCGCGTTCCTTCCCACGATTCAACAAGCTGCTCTTAAAACTTCTACCTCTGGAAAGATCGCTAGCAACATCACCAGCAAAGCCAACGGCATTACTTAAAACATTTCGTTTTAAAGATCTACCGACATTGGATATGAGAGGTGCTACAACAGATTTCAGTGCACCAAGTATGCTACCTCCACGTTGGCGGCGAGCGCCGATGTAAATTTGTCCTCCACCACTTACATAGGAGGGTCGTGAATAAAATGAGGCAGTTGGATTCATAGCTCAAACCCTAAACATTGTTAGTTACAACTTTGCATGAATCACTGTCGATCACTTAGATGAAAGTTGTCGGCACGACGCATCCAAGAGTTCATACTTGAAGGATAACCAGTCCATTTAACAAGACACCATTCTTCACCTTGCCGTTTTTTACATCGAATGATTTTCTCTACCAAATATGTTTCACTTTCAGTGACTACCTCAATCTCATCGCGGTAAAAGCTACCCTCAATTTCTTCATTATCGTAATCGTTCAACTTGTAGGTGGTGGGAGAGTCTTTTTGATTAATCCTTGATACTGTAAATACCTCCTCTGTCCAATTCGGAAGGTACCCTTTAGCAAAAACACTTTTCACTTTTGAGATACGAACTTTATCACCAATTTTCACATCACTTTTCACATGAATGCGTTTACGGTTGAATGATTCGCGCACTTTATCTACATTTTCAGCATTTACATCTACTGGTCTGAGTCCAATAGAACGATGGATAGAGTGATTGTAGGCATGGAGTGTATCTTGTAGAACCTTTGTCCAATTTTGTGTCAAGTTGTCAGTAAAATGTCGCCACAAGCGATTTTTTAATGTGCGATTAAAACGTTCAACGAGTGCAGCTTTATAAGCACTCTTTACACTAAACAACTCAATGTCATGCCTCTCAAATAATCTTCTCACATGCTGATTTTCAAACTCTTTTCCTTGATCACTCTGAATTCTTTTTGGAATCCGACCTTCTCGAAAAATTGTTTGGAATGCTTTTGCTACTCCTTTGCCTTCTTTAGTTTTTAAAGATTGAGCCCACGCATAACGCGAGAAAATATCAATGACGGTTAAAATAAAATTATTGCCCGAGTTATGTTTTGAAATGGAGAAATCTGCACATCGCACAAATCTGCTTGCCACTGTTCATCGATGTCATGAACAATATAATGGCGGGTGCGGTACTTCTTTTTCGCTTGTTTGTGGAGTGTATAGGTAGCCTGACCCTTTAACCATCGTTTCACTTGTTATTGTGGAAGACCACTCGCTTTTGATAATTTCTTGATAGATGCAAATCCTGCCGGATATTTTACATCATAATAGATTGACTTCAAACGTTCAGTCGATGACGACTGACTCTTTTTCCTCCTTCTCATCTTTTTGTTTTCTTGCCTTTCTACATTTGCAACAACTGCAGCATTTAGCTTTAGCGGTTTTGCGATCGTGTTCACATTGCTTAGGGGTTTCATTATGAGAGCTGGCGCAGCAAGTGCAAGTGACGACGACATTCACCTCTGGCGGCTCATTACATAGCAAGCAACACATCTGCTTCATATTAATAGTCTGAGAACATGTATTTCCTGGGAGGAGCTGTTTTACGTTTTCCTTTTACTAGTTTTAGTGGTGTTGTAGATCTACGTCGAGTTCTTCCTCTTGTTTGCTTAGTGAGTGTGGGAGGGGATGTAGCAGGTGACGTCTTAAACCAATTTGTTGGCATTTTCATCGTCTGAAGCATTGGAGTAGTAGCCACTGTTGAATCAAGTTCTTTCAATGTCTCATTATTCAAAGCAAATTTTGGCACATTATGCTTTTTCAATAGTTTAAGAAAGTATGACCAACCAGGTGGAACATAGCTCTGACGGCGCTTTCTACGTGTCGCATACTGAATCAAGTCTTCATAACGTGAAGCATCAATCACTTTATTTTCATCTGTAATGATTTCTCCTCTATCATTTACATTGAGATGGGGTTCAATACTATTGAAAAGAGATATGGCATGTGCGCGAGATGCTAAAGGTGCAGCAGTCGATACAGAGTCACGCATCTTATTCTTCAAGTTTTTCAATTGCTCAACAGTTTCCGATTGTAATAATGCAGCACGATGTGGATCTTTGATGTGAACATTTTGCTGATAATCTATTTCTTTTTTGATTTGCAAGAGGTTGCTTTACTTGCTGCATGGCAGTCAATTGTACATATTCATCCTGAGGAATAACAATCATGCGAGAATAAGAACTCATAGTTTGTAGATAATCATGGGGGTTTTCAAAATATCACTTCGAAATCTAAATTCTTCCGGACACTCTTGCGTAAAGTCAATGAATAAGTAACCGTGTGGTTTTTCAGTAGCTGCTTGAAAAATTTCAATTAAGGCTTTTGAACCTCTTGGTGCAACTTGTCGCGCTAAAATTTCAAATTGACTTTTATCTCGCGGATTCTTGAAAATAGCATAATAGTGTGTATTCAGGTTTCGTGTACGAGCTTCTTTTCCATCAGGAAACAAATTTTGTGTGATATAGATGATAAAGCACCTTTTATGGTGTGCTGCGCGAGTGAACATATCTGTAACATCTTTTGAATTCTTACTTTCTTTTAATAAATCATCCAATACAACAACATCATTAGACTGAAGTTTATCCACTGGAATAATTCCTTCATGTCGAATAAAGTTGCGACTTTGCAATTCCTGAAACAGCGACGGTTGATAAATACCATAACACCAAATCACTCGATTGATAGGTTCCTTAAACAACTCCCTTCTTTTATCCAATAAATTCAGCGTGAAAACAGTTTTACCTGCATGAGATGGACCTGATACAGTCAGAACTTTATCACATTGAAGTCTGAAATCCATTTTAATGCTTTGAGATTCAACATTTTCATAATTAACGCTTAGAGCCAAAGATATTACCCAATAGGTTACCCACGACAGGAGCTAGCATCGGAAGTATTGCTGAAAGGAAACCGCCCTTTTGTGTTAGAGTTTTCCTCTTTCTTTGAAGGGTGACTTTAGGATTGGAGATGAAACGCAATTTCGTAGCATATCGCTTAAGTAACTTTCGTTGTTTTGGTGCTAATTTCTTCGTCCTCAACTTTCTGACATGAGAAATAATTTCACAAATGAATTTATCGTTAGCATGTCGTATAGCATTGTGTCGCTGATTTGCTTTCATTCGTCGGAGAGCTTGAATGGCTGAAGAAAACTTTGAAGACTTTTGACTTTTACGTTTCGTCATTTTACGTTTCGCCATTTTCCGTGTTAGTCTTTGCTAAAACCTATCTTTACCACATTTGCATAGGTACTAACTATTGCGGCATCAGTGACACTCGAAATGAGCAATATCACAGTGGTTACATTGGCAAAGTTGAACGCAATTACGTATGAAACAGCGTTGACAAAAAGCATACTTACATCTCTTGAAGATGCGCTTTTCATTTCCATCCTTCCGCTTACATACATCACAACACATAGTTTCACCGTTACTGATGTCTATAGCAAGTCTTTTTGAAGATATGAATTTGCTAGCCTTTTCTAAATAATAGACACATGTACAGAAGGAATATACTTCGAGAGTGAGCAGACATAGCTCGAAAACCAGTTGTGCTACAATCAAGTACCACTGCATTTTCAATTTTTCTTTATAGAAAGTTGAATGTGAATATCTGAAATCGCTTCAATCACTAGACTGCTACCATGATGGTTAAATGCGTTAAGACGTTCAGCAATTTTTATCATATGTCTTTTAAAAAATTCTCGGGTGATCTACCACTTCCATTGAGTAAGAAGCAAAATGGAAAGAGCGACTTTCCACATCTTCCTTTCCAAAATGACTAAACTTAATTTTCGCAATTAATCGCGCCATGATAATGCTATCAGTGAATGTATTCATTAACTCTAGAAATAGAGTGCTAGCATCATCGACCACTGCTTCGATGTCGGTCTCATCTTTATGAAAATTTATCACATAATCTTGAACAGCTCCTTTGAAACTTTGCCTATGAAAATGTAAAGTTCCGCAGTCGTTTGAGAAAGACATGATCGCCCTTTATCTAACCCATCCATTGCATGAAAACAACAACTCTTCTCATTGTAACATTTATTGAATAACTGTAACAAGCATGCGTTATAAATCAATGGTTTGAAACAGATAAAATAGATACAGCTGGTAACTATCATACAGCGAGCAATGATAACCATACAGGACTTTGGCAGTGTTGAGGTAAGGAGGAAAGAAGCATTGGTTATGAACGTAGCTACTACAACGAACAGACAAAATAGGAACACACAAATCCTTAAAACGTTTCGTGACTTCATGGTAGTGTTGATTCACTCTACTATCCCAAGGTGGAAGCAAAATATCATCAATGATTAGATTGGGAAATACTTTCCTCTCCTTACCAGGATTATTACAAAAGATGCGTATAACATTGAAAGCAGCAAACCATCGTTTAAAGTCAATAAGAAGAGCAGTCTCACAAGAAAAGCCGTAGTCTTGCAAATATTTCAGATTAAGTCCATGAATGTGTTTTCTCGCCCATTGATCAACATTGGGATCGCAGTTGGCATGTTGATGATAGACACTAACAATGATATGTCCAATTGTTCATAGCAATAGCACTGAGCTCCTGTACAGGTTCACCCTCACAATCCATAAAAATGATGATAGAAGCCTAAAACGGAAATTTACACATCTAAGGAAACGTTCTATAACATATTACAAAATGAAGAATTACATCGATGCTTTTCACGACAAAATACACAAATGATATGATGGCAACGAAGAAGTAAAATGTATCTAATAAGACCACGTCTACGACACTCAAAGCACATAAGCGAATTGTCATAGGGTAGAGTTAGGAAAGGACTAGTAATTCTCCTTCTTTGATTTGCGTTTTGATGCAGCATTCTTCTCCGACTTGCGCTTCGTACCACTGCTGTTAAGGATTTGATCAATTATGTCATCCACGTTGGGTGGTTTTGGAATATATAGGATGGATTCCATATGCATGGAGAGAGAGACTATTTTATTATCCTTGTGTCGACCATAATATAGCCCATTCACTTTGAAAAGGATATCCCAAGTACCTTCTCCGAGCTCATCACATCTGATGGGTATTGATTGATCTCCATCCTTTTTATAATAACTACACCAATGTGATACCGGTAGGCAAATGTGATTACCATCCCAAATCTTTCTATAGGGAGTATCCTTGTCATCTCTCGCCTTCCACTCTTGAGCAAGAGGAGTAGGAATGTCCATATTTAATGTCACGTACTCCTCAATAATATTAAGTTGGCGGCGAATGTACGGACTCACGGGGATCAGTATGTAGTCCCCATACTGATTGCGCATTATCTTGACATCCGTGGAAGGGAGCATTCCCGTTTGGAGTACTACGCTATGATCGTCATAACGCAAGACTTGTTTAAATTTACGCTGTAGCGGTGTAGGATTATGTACCGTGGTTGTTTCTTCCACTGGCCTCAGTTGTAGATGATCTGATCGTAGCGAACCTTGTAACGTTTGACCGCCATTTTGTCCTACAAGTGCAGCAGATGGAGTAGATGCCTGAAAATGAAAAAGATTGTATTAAGTTTACGTTCAAGGGAGGAGAGGGAGGGAAGCAGCGACTTACCATTTTAGTTGGATAATAGAATAGAGAAAATGTGCGTCCGTCACTCGTGCGATTCAACGATGGAATGATTCTCACTGTGGAAGGCTCGCTATTTATATAGAAATGCTTGATTCTCATTGGATGATGATCCTCATTGGACAATAACATCAAGCTGATTCCAAATATGGCCTCCTTTTACCAATCCGAGCCTTCATTCGCCCGCTGGAGCTGTTTCTTGGGAAATTCTAACTCTGTCGTTTTTTCGCTAATCTCCCAAATCTTGAATGGCGTCTCACATCTAAACGAAGACAGATATGAACAAGCCGATTCTTTCACTGAATTTGTCTCACTCTTAGCTTTCAAACGAGCTATTGCACGACAAAATCCGTCCACTAGAAGCAAAGTTAGAAGGTCGTTGCCGAGGGGGGGGACGTCAGCGAAACTTTTTCTCTCCGATTGCTTTCAAATTCACCATACCGATGCAGAATTTCACGCTGAATCCGAATCTGGCCTCCGTTTTCCCATCCGATGGTTCGTTTTGGCGCTACAGCCCAAAACGTCCAAAATTCTAACTCTGTCGGTTTTTCGAAAATCATCACACACTATAGCCTCAAGTCAAAACCTGGCGGTCGCCCAAGTCCACCACGACACTCTGTCGTTCTAGAGGGGGGGACGTCAGCGAACCTTTCGGACTCACTTGGCCGGCACACCACGACACTCTGTCGTTCCAGAGGGGGGGAGTCAGACTCGAAGCACCACGGCGGCCGACCACGACACTCTGTCGTTCCAGAGGGGGGGCGCCGGTCGAGTGTTCGCCGTTTTCTTACTACTAACATCGCACAGTGAATTTTCATGCGTTTTTTTAAATTTCTACTGAAGAATTTTGTGTTTTAGTATTTTTTGTCTTATGACTTTTCCTCTTTTGCCTGATTGTTATTTAATATGTTACAATAGAGAAAAATTGTAGGAACGTAACTCTAAGAAGGAAAAGAATCTTTCATAGGTCTGCCAGGAATTTCGTATCAGAAAATAGGGGGTAAATTATTTGTAGATGATGTTAGATAAATGTTTTACAAAGCAATTTAAATATACTACTAGTCATTTCACCTGTTGCAAGCTGGCATGACATCGTAAAACATGTAGAACAAAATCAGAGTTAGATTGAAATGCATTCCTCGTAATACATACACCGATCATTCGCTGGCAATCTATGATTTCATTACCATTGAATCAATTAAATGACGATCTAATAATTTTCCGAAGTACTAAATATTTCTTCATCTAGGAAATTTTCCGACGACGGAATGAGAGCAGCAATTCCACTCATGATGGCAATGTCATATTATCTTTGCTGATCATTCGATCTACTTCTTTCATAATATGTTCAATAATTTCTCTGATTTCTCTCGAGAACTTTTCTTTCTCCGATTTCTCTTCCTGCTCAGTTGGTGCTTTGATGTCTAGAAACATTTGTTCAAAATGTTTAGGCAGTCTTTTTACAAACACGAAGTGGCATAGATTCAGCTAATTACAGTTTGTCCGAAATTGTTTCTTCCATTAACTGCCTTATAACATGTGATTGAATACACGACATTCTTTTATCAACAAAATGAGGAGTTGGTTAGATGTCCTACATAAATAAATGTTTTATTAATTAAC
Source organism: Prostheceraeus crozeri (assembly GCA_907163375.1). Classification (NCBI taxonomy): domain Eukaryota; kingdom Metazoa; phylum Platyhelminthes; order Polycladida; family Euryleptidae; genus Prostheceraeus; species Prostheceraeus crozeri. Next base: position 221,244 of record CAJQUW010003998.1, read on the forward strand.
AAATATTAGAAAATATCTCAAATCACCATGCTCAAAGTACATGCTCTACTTACTCGTACATGAGGAGTTTAGCCTTAGCAATGCTATAAAAGCAGACTTCTCCATGAGGAAAAAGATAATCATCTTTTCGGAGAATCATCATGATTCAAGGTTGGGTCTTGGGTCTTGGGTTCACTCTTGGGTTTTGGGTAGTCTTGGGGTGCGGACCGAAGAGCTTGGGTAACCCCCCCAAGAGTGAGAACCCAAGAGAAAAGAAATTGACCATGAATGATCATTTGCGGTTTTCTTGGAAAAATTCTACCTAAGTATATGACCACATCATGTCACAGCAAGTCATCTACATGTAAGCTCACATGTATGTACATGTAAATGTGTAGCCTACTTCAACCACACGATTAGTCTTTCTTTGATAAAACCGTGCTATCATCAGCTTTGATATAGACCTACCGTAAATGTCTGTCTGATAGTTTGTTTAATTAGCTTTTTAAACTATGTTTAACCTATGGCTTCCTTGTGAATTTAATCCATTCAACTAGATGTAATGTGTTGTGTTAGACAGAATTATGTATACAGTATATCATTTTGCGTGAAATAAAACAAATAATAAATGAAAAAATGCAATGCATGAAACCAATACCTGTATAACGCTTATGCTGCTAAAATCGTAGCCTACAATAATAATTCGTAGATAACTTGCCTCATATAGCTTCTTGCCTTGAAAGTTAAAACTATTGTTTATTCTACTATTAGGCTACATGTATTAAAAATAGAAAGATATCGGTATCATTTAATGCAGTGACATTCTTTCATGATTGCTTCTTACGATTAGTAAAAATATCGTTATATCTACATTTGTGGTATTTTCATCTTATACAAGGGCTATGTTATGTTTCGAGGGCGTGTTTCGTTTCTCGATCACATATGTTGAAAGGAATGTAGCTTAGTCATGCATGTTGTTCTAATTAGGAAATTATTAGGCTGTAGACGTTAACAAGGGTGATGATATTAAACTCTGAGATAACCTATGCCGATAATTAAAACTTTTAGCTGAATGGCCTCAATTCCGCAATAACAAATTCACGTAATAAATTGTAATTGACATGAACATTAGATACATATTAATTGAATAGCAATGTGTACAATATGGTGTGATTCAAAATATCTTCATGCAATTTTAAATCTCAATTAAAACTCCAAAATTTAAACTCCATATCCTGGAAATCCACTTCATTAGAGTGGATTCACTCTTGGGGTCCAATCTTGGAGGGAGGGTACCTAAGATTAGACCCAACCTTGTCATGATACCGTCGCAGAAATCGAGAAAAATGATGATTACAAGACATATTTGCATGTATATGATATGGCAGGATACTCCCCGACAAGATTCTCCTCGACTTCCCCGACGGGGATGCCAGGCGTCCCGGACGGGGGGGGGTTGTGCTAGCAGTACCATGACACCTCGCTGGCGCCACCCCGGAATTACGCACTCCCTGTTCCTGTACTGCACTATTTTTTTTTGTACTGCACTGTGTATTTTAATGACGATGAAGCAGAATGAGTTTCTGTATAATGATCCTGTGAGGCTGGTCTATCCATGACGCATCGGTCTGACTCTTTCTTGTAAACATTTAAATCCGTCACACTGACTGATCATACAATGACTTTTGTTTTCAAGTCTTGCAATGCACGATTTCTAACGGATGCCTTGCGCGCCTTGTGTAAATTACATTTGATAGATTTTGGGGCCACAAGCTCAATTCGCGCACTTAATGCCCCTCACATTATCACCAGTCGGTGGCAAGTTATTGCTTCTGTTGGGATTGCGTCATAAAAACAATTGAAATTACATTTCAAGACCTTTCCACTGATGCTTTCACGGCCTTTTGTTGCCCCTCACCTTCTTCAAACAGTCCAATGAAAGCAAGTGAAGCAGCTACATTTAGAAAAGACCTACTAATCTCCTGGAATCAGGAATGTCATCACTTACAATACGGATAGTGACTTGAGTAGACAATCAGGTTTTGTTATGTGGCAGGTAAGTGAATCGACTGAGAAATTTTCCTGTTTTCTATCCTTAATTAAGAACGATAGGTCGGTTTCGAATGTCAGAAGCCTGAGCTTGCATGGAAATGATCATCTTAATGGGAGATAAGTCCCGTCGTAATTGCGCTGTTGGTTGTTTCCCTAAGGTAATACCTTGTCAATCCTGTCCATTTCTCCGCCCCTACTCATCTGTCTTGTTTATCTCTGTATTGCGAATAGCCATCTAATAATATATATTACATCTTTTAACCTTCTTGTAAGACAAAACATTTCAGTCATTAGCGAATTTTCCAAATAATGCAGAAGATTTTCTGGAATTATCACATTTCGGATCGGTGTTCCACCATTATGTTTTCATCGATTGTAAAATGTGTCGTTAAACAATTACTGACATCCATATCAACACAGATATCATAAAATATTGTTGTTCATTAACCTTTCCCGCAACTGCTACGGGCTGAACTTCACTGAGCCTAGAACATGATCGGTTGCCTGCATTAGAAAGGGGCAAAATATATCTGAGCGAATGCTCTCCCAGTTTATAGGCTGATACAATGAAATAAATGATAAAAAATGATAAAGCGCTGACGCTCAGCAGAAATGTTGAATAGTTGTTCACTTGAACGTTTATTACAATTATTTACTTGCGTGATGTACTTAGCGTTTTCACTCAATTATGCTGCATTACAATGGCTTAAGTGGTCAGCAATGTAGGCCTTCTTTTTTTTGCCATATCCGGTGCGCTGCAAGTGATTTACCATATTCTCGTCTCTGAAAGAAGAATATTTCTTTCTTTATTAGTTAAAAGTTTGATGTTAATAGATAAAAGGTTCAGGAAACATGCATGTACAGTACATGTATGAGAGGCAATTCGCAAATTGCAAAACTTCGCGTCTGCCGGATCAGATCATTTGCTTTTCAGAAATAGAGATGATAACAAAATCCTATGTATTTCCAATGGTAAAATTGTGACATTTAAGGTGTTGACTCCGTTTTTTCGAATTTTTGCTCATAAAAGTTATACAAATTGGTATTTTGTTGAACTGGTTATTATAGAAATCATCTACAGATCATGATCTTTCAAATGAATTGTCATTCAGTGACAGAGGATGAAGTAAAGTGTGCAAGCAGACACTTTTCGTTGGTGTAACTGCAAATTTTAACATAGAAATTTCAGGAAAATTGTTGATATATTTCAACGAAAAGTGTCTGTTTGTACACTTTACTTCATCCTCTGTCACTGAATGACAACTCATTTGAAAGATCATGATCTGTAGATGATTTCTATAATAACCAATTCAACAAAATACCAATTTGTATAACTTTTATGAGCAAAAATTCGAAAAAACGGAGTCAACACCTTAAATGTCACAATTTTACCATTGGAAATACATAGGATTTTGTTATCATCTCTATTTCTGAAGAGCAAATGATCTGATCCGGCAGACGCGAAGTTTTGCAGTAGGTTAGAGGTGTACTATGGTATGTGAAAGTTTTATGTACTACCTCGTTCCCTGCACAACTTCACGCTAGCTCCCGGACTATATATGCAATCTTCTGGTATACTCACATATCTGCCTATATTTCTAGCTTTCTGAAAAAAATTAATTGCATTTTCTTTTGGATTCTATGATTTGTAAATAGGCTTATTTTTATTCGATATTCAACATTTCGAAAAATGAGTTTGTTTACATTCTTGCGCTTTTAACAAATACAGTTCTCATTTGCCTGAACAAACGCTTCTTCAACGTGTTTCGTTAAACTGCTGGAAAGTATATCACGGATCGGTGTCATCATTTCTACATCAACCGTTGAAATTTTGAAATTAGACTCTTAATGAGAGCTTAGTGGCAGCGCCATTGATTAATCATGCAAATACCACAAGCAAGCTAGAGGAATGCAAAAAATATAATTCTCACGATACAAAGGCAAGAATGCACAAACTAAGACTGTGTGTTAGGATATAAATGTAAAGAACAGCTAATAACAATATAAAGCTATGGAAGGAGTCGTCAAGGAGGAAACATGAAACAGTTTACAACAAGGCCTCGGACCTTGCCTTCCATCAGGCACCACAAGTCAGGGTTGGACTGACCTTATCGAATCTCCGAGAACGAATTCCTCTCAAATTTCGAAAGAGCACACGTATAAGAGAAAAAATAAGGAGTGTCTTGATTACTTTCTTTCATCGTGAAGATGTATCCATTGTCAATCGAAAAGTCATACTTTCAAATCATGGTTTCAAAAAGATGAGGAAAATGCAACCTAATTGAGGCATTACGCAAATATTTCCCAAGTAGTATTGACATGACATTTAAATTTATAAAACATTATGGCTTCTGCAGTGGCGTCCGTAAAGTCTTCGGTGCCTTGAAGAATTCTTTAAATTTTATTTGAAAGTCATTTTTGTTCAATCACGTCGCGAGTTAAGATGTCATTGAAGAGATTGCTTTGTGAGAGGTAAGCAGGACAGAAAATTGTGCTTTTCCGGTCTGTGTGGGCCTCTATCAGGGATCGGCACTAAGTTCTTTCCTCTTTATTGTGATAGTTGATGTGCTTTGTGGAGGGTGCGGAAAAGGTTGTCCCTGGAACATGCTTTCGCAGACGACCTCGTGATATTTGGAAGCAGTCTATAAAAGGTACAGCAGAGGTTGAAAGTCTAGAGGACAGATTTTGGGAACTGGAGCCTCCGAATAAGTCGCTCTGCCCCAAGGAAAGCAGTGATGGAGATCCAGGGTCTGCTGAAGAGAGTGGATGGATATTTTCAAGTATTTGGGTTCCATGGTGAATGTGTAGGTGAACAGTGCAAATGAAATCAGACACCGAGAGAATTGTTGAATGATAGAAGGTTGGAAGAAACTAGGCCTACTGACAGTGCTATCAAGTACTATCAGTAATACCAGGAGAAAGATGCACTCTCCAGCCGTTCGAGCAGTCATCCTGTATGGTTCTGAGTGTTGCTCCCTCTTAAGGCGGATTAACAGATCTTATGGCTCCATGTTCCTAAGATGCGGGTGCTAAGGTGGATGTAGGGCTACATACGGTTGGATCGCAAGACCTGCGATAAGATTTGAGCAAATGCGGAGATGAACCTTATTCAAGATGTGGGAGGATTGAAAGGTTGACATGATTCGGACATGTGCAGCGTCGCAAGGCAAACCATCCCATTAGAAAGACTTCTTGCAAACGAATGCAGGAAAAAGGAGAAGAGGCCATCCGAGGAAAACGTGGATAGCAACAGTTAGCGCTGATATGCAGTCAAGGGGAGTAAATGCCTCGATGTCGAGCGACCGAGCACCGTAGAGAAGGAGTAGGCATGCCATGGAATAAGCGCGGTAGGGTTCATGAAGGTATGAAAGGTGGGAAAGATGTCAATGAAGGCAACTTGCCATGCTTGCATGGAGATGCATTACGTTTTAATTATTACCATATTATTAAAACAATGTCAGCCACGACCGGTAATCATTCGGAGTAAACATGACGTCGAAGCATCAGCAGTGCATTTCATTTCGTTTGCTGTGATTCAGCTTAATAAAATTGGTTGATGAATAATTCAAGTTTTGATATATATTTTGCTGTTGGCGGAAATACTTCACTGCCGCTAGGTAATTGATGTTTCGGAAACCGTCCATATTTGCTCGATAAAAATGATCACTGAACAGTTAGAAAAATGTTCAAGGATCTAATGTCTTCCACTTTAATGAAGTCGATTGTTGCAAGATTTACGGCTACATAGAGAACAGAAGGAGTAGAACAGTAAGTGATATATTTTCCAAGCATCCTGCACAGATGTTCTCTGCAAATTTGATGGTCAGTTTTGATATTATTTCATTCTACAGTATACTTGGTTCGAATTTTTGCTACTCCTCTTCGTTGTAAACTGTCCCACACATTGTCAATGTTTCTCACCATTTCCTTGTCCTTTTCTACACTTAGCTGACACCGTTCCGCGGAAAGTCACCCATTTCTTTAACGTGACAGTTTAGATCGGCGTTTTGCCCTTGCCTGACATCAGCCCATTCAAGTGGCTTTCTGTCTCTCCGGTCGAGAGAAGACCCGGATCCTATTCTAGCATTTCTTATCCTCCCCCGCAAAGCAGCAGAAAATGTCAGCCTCCTGAATTTAGCAGATCATCCACCTGCACCTCCGATAACACGAACTGATGGCTGGCGCCGGGTTGTCGGTCAATCTCGCGATAGTTTTGTCGGAATTCGACCAAACTGCGTTAACTGAATTCTACTGTTCAACCTGTGATGATTATTATTCAAGTTTAGTTCTGAGCTGCGAAACAAACCTATCCCAAGCCAATTTTCAAACAGTTCACTCTGCGGGTAGTATGTAAACAGTGATGTAAAGAGCTTGGATTTCTCAATGGTTTGGGGATCATCTGACGAAAGGGAACTTGTGGGATACATTTGAAAGTGGGAATTCATAGAAATGCTATTGTCGTTATATACAGGAGCGCACATACTCCTCGAAAGTTGGGAATGTATGCAGTAAAAGATAGACGCTGTCAGTAATTCAGAAATTTTATTTAGGCTGATACGTTAGTGAGTGGCAAAGTTTAGCAGGGGTAGTGGTAAAAAATACACTGTAACTTTTTGCAAATATGAATCTAGCTTTTTCATAAATTATATAATCAAGACATAATTATCATTTTGATAATTTCAAAATCCTAATTTTGATTATTAATTGGGTTGCTGATAACTATTATATACCGTTACTTGCATTGACACTCACTCCTAAGGACATGTCATCCTTACTAAATTTTGACGCATTTAGGTGGTTACTCACTAACTATTGCATCAACACAAATTCATAGCTCTGCTAATGAAGACTTGATGAATTAAGTTTGCAATTTTAGTTTGATAATCATTGAATCGGAATCACGATTTCTAGGGGATCATAGATATCTGAGGGAAATGTAGCAGAAGCTTGCTAAATCGGGTTGTATTAGAAGTCCTGGTTCTATTTCATTTTTACTGTCCTTACTCGAGTTCCATTGAAGGCCCGGGAAGTAAAACAACAAATACAGTACATAAAGTTGAAGTTATATTCTAATAGTGAACTAGCATAACACAGTTTACCCAACTAACAGTACTAGCACCTGGACATGACACTCATTACTCAGCAAGCTACGTTCTTGATATACCACAGTTGGCCAACTCCCTCGATTTTAAGTAGCAAGTTATCACTCAAAATTTTGAACCAGTTGAAGTTTAATCGTCATTTCAACTAAAAGGATGGTTTTCAAATGCTGTGATGTTTGCTGTCTCAGTGGCTTCAATGATATATTTCGCTCATTATTGTACTCGTACTTTCCTACTTATACTTGCATTGATCGATGTCCAAAGTAACTCATAAACGTTTTCGTATTAGACGCTATTCTTAACTTCTCACGCTTGGTCATCGAAATTCTACATTTCGTTGATCAGGAAGTTCATAATTATTATTATTGTAAAATATGAATTGAAGTATGAAATCATTCCCAGTACCTGTAATTGACGGATTTTCAAGAGAAAAAAATTGCACAAAGTGAAATCAGCAAATATTCAAGTACATAGAGGGTGTGGGAGATTATTCATGATGTGATATCTTCTTAACTGCACAATATTGTAGCAATATTGTAGCGATTTGGCTGGAGAATCTGCAAAACAAGTTGGGAATTAGACAGCAAGATGAATTGGAGAAGCAAAAATAGAATCACTTTACATTTGAAAAAACTTTGAGAAAATATCCTGTATGGAGTATTACAAAGCAGGGTCGGGTTTTTAACTTAATGTAGATTTCTTATTCAAACTTATTTTCGTAAAAGCTTGTTTGATTAAAGAGCACTAGGGGTGCTGAGTTCAGAGAAAGAGTCATTTCATAGGACTTCACTTCCGGGCTCAAAAGCACTCCGAGTATAACTCTGGGACACAGTGGGCCCCCAAGTCTAACTCAGGGGCTCAATGAGACTCCGAGTCTAGCTCCGGGACTCAATGGAATTTCGAGTCTTACTCAGGGCCTCAATGAGACTCCGAGTCTAACTCCGGGACTCAATGGGACTCCGAATCTAACTCTGTAGTGATATGTATATTTCAAGCGAAGCGACAATCTCTATCCGCTTCATTTGATTAAATCCTTTTAGCTGAGAATTCAATTCCTCTGGCTTTCACGAGGTCGAAAAGATATTTTGGCGCGCTTTCCTCCTGGCATCACCATGAAAAAAGACTTTTCAGCTGGGAATCGAAGCCAGTTCTCGATTTTCTAGCCAAGATTATGAAACTCATTCTCCTCGAGCGTGCCAGGAGCAAGCATAGCACACACATGCAAGGTGAAAATTCGGCATGTAGTGTGTGTCTCTTCTGAATTCATCATTCGATCATTTCATGTAAATCTGGAACTAAATTCAATGAATCATGATAAGAGAGTTGTAGCATCGTGCAATTCCAATATGATTTATCACCACACGCATGTATGTTGATGTTTAGAGAGCACGGGTAAGTATAAAAAAAATGAGAATATAAATAAGAAGATAATCAAACTGATAGTACATAAACTCAATGTGTTGAAAATTGAGGTGATCAATTCGTCGATGCATAGGGATAGGTGCAAGTTCAGAATGGATGTTGTAAAATGATCTCGGTAGACCGAGATTTTAAGGGAAACTGGATGTATGTTCGGATGGATTCAATATTTTCTGTAACACTACTGAAATGCAACGTTTAAGTAACTTCAAGTTCAATGCTTGCTAAATTGTGGATAGCTGTCTCATGACAATTGGCAACATAGATATTAGCAATACAATCTCGTTACCTACTTCTATGATTGTCAATTAAATTTATAAATTAACCTTGCTTAATTTATAACTTATAACTCGGAAGCACATTAGCCACGGAGCCTTTCTTCCATGTGGCCGAGTTGTCATTTATCCCACTCTCATTCTTCTTGTGCTGAGTGTTTAGCAAGAATGCAGAGTGTACCTGTTTTAAAAGTCTTAGGTTTGACTCGACCAAGGTTTGAACCAAGGTCTCCCGGACGCAGAGCGAGCACTCTACCACAAGGCCACAGCGCAATGCATTGCGGTCATGCAATGCTTTTTCATTTCCTCATTTACCAGTCTCATTGTCATTTTTTTCATTTACTGATATTTTCTGTCAGGTTGTACGAGCTCGTGAAGGCAACTTTATTTACATGTATCTTTACATTCGCATGATAATCCCATCAAAAATATTGACAGCGATCAACAAGTTTATGTAGATTTTACTTGCTAGTCTTTACTCGTAATTATTGTACGGTGGCCATTCTTGAAACAGTTAGTAGCCCAATAGGCCTTTTAAAATTGTTGTCGAGTTTCACAATTATTGCTATCGTCTTCTTGCTTAGTAATCAGTATTGCAACGACTTAATCAGTAGCCTAGTGGCATTTGAGAATAAACAATCGAATTAGCATTTTGAAAGCGACTTCGTGCATGGCGATTACTTAATATTGCGGAGAAGCGGCAACCAAATAATCGCAGAAGCCTATTGATGATCACAAGGTTGGGTAAAAACTTAGGTCAAAACCCAAAATCCCAGGCCCAATTTTCAATAAATGAGTAGAATCAAGAAAACGAAGTGCATTCTTTATATTTTATGCTGACATAAAGGTTCTTGTATGGGCCAAAATTTCTATTGGACCCACGTGAAGTGTGGCATTAGTGGGAAACGATTTTTTATCAATAACTGTAATTAGTAGCCTAAGCACATGCATTACGCTATCAACTCTCCTAATTTAACCTACACTGATAAACTGACTAATTGAAGATCTTTGATATCATTATGATTGAATTGCACATTGCTCATACGTGTAACAAAGCAATTTATCATTCAGAAATATAAACAGACTTAGTAAATATTATAGCTGCATATTGAGTGCATGGTCAAACATATTAAGATTACGACAATGGAATGAATTCATTTTTGAATAAATGTCGGCTATCGTAGATAGTTTAGGGGTGCGAAGATATAAAATGCATGAAATTTATAAAAATTCAATATCCACAAATGCAACAAGATACATGGAAGCTTGCAGCAAATACTATATGTACGAACTTTCAGTGGGCGGTATTGTCAAGCACAAAATGAAATAGCTAATAATCACAAGCATTTCATTTTTGATAATTACAAATATTCTGTGAATTGAGTGGCATTCTGACAAAAAATCAGAACTTCAGGCTCTTATCATGTAGTTCTCCTAAGATTCGAATCAAAATATTAATTTTTATATAACTTGATCTGTATATATGCAGCATTACTAGAAGACCCAAGCTTTGTATCTTTTACCCAAGGTCGACCCAAAACGCAAGGACCAACCTTGATGATCATGAAAAAAATGACTAAAGCGGCAATTTCTTTCCCAAGGAAGATTCAGATATTCGTCTTGGATCCTAAAGTGGAATCGTGGAAAATCTTGGACTTGCCTACACCTTAATTAATCGTGGAAAAATCTTGGGCTTGCCTACACCTAAAGATAAGACCCAAATGTATCTGAATTTAATATAGTTATGCATGCTCTACCAGATTAAGTGGGATACGCATATGCCAGAGCATACTGTATCCTAAAATCTTTCGTTTGCCACAACTCTCGTATCTTAATGAAAGCCTTTGTTGTCTTTGTTCGCCCTCTCTTGGAATATGGAAGTGTAATCTTTTCACCGTACCTCAAACGCGACATTTTTCGTATTGAGCGTGTTCAGAGATTCTTCACCCGCATCGTCTGTAAACGCTCTGGTATCAAGTATGACAGCTACTCTCACAGATTACAATTGTTAAAATTAAAATCTCTAGAATATAGGCGCATTTTGTTGGACTTGTACTTCTTGTATAAACTGTACTACAATCATTTCGACTTGTCGCTCAACTCTTTCTTTACCACCTACCTTTCATCTCAAATTACTCGAGGTCAATCACGTAACAGCTGTCAGATTGTGCCAGTCTTTAAAGTTAATTCGAACTATCTCAGTGGATTGTTTTTCTTTCGCGTCATCAAAATATGGAATTCATTAAACGATTCAATAGTGAAAGCTCAACCTTCATTATGTTCAAGAACAGACTCAAATCAATTGATCTAAGTGAATTTTGCTCATACTGTGACTGCTAATAAGTGATTTCGTATAAAATTATTTGACAAGTGCTTTTTATACCTGATGGTAAATTTTATTTAGATACATTCTTACATTCCATATTGAAGATGATTCTCATCATAATGAAGATCAAGAAGAGTCTCAATCTCATTGATCCGAGTGAATTTGTATATACCGGTATTGTGACCATGATCATTGAAGTGTAAATTTTGTATAGATGATTTTTTGCATTCATTCTTGTATTAGATGTTAAGCATTTACATTGTTTTGCTCCATTGTGAGGACTCCCATCCAATGAACTCTTATCATGTCGTGATCATCACTCTTCAAATTTGTAAATATAGGCCCTACAGATCTCACGTATTTTGTATATGGCATATGATGTATATCATGGTGACTCTGAAAATTTGTAAATATGTAGGTCTCATATAATTTGTTTATGATGTGCATGTACATCATGATCACTTGGTGTTTTTGTAAATATATATCTCATGTATTTTTTATTGATGCTAAACTTTGCGTATGCATATGTAACACGTTATCAACGCTTGCTTGTAAGTGCCCTTGCGGCCATCGCTTTGCGTTTTCTGTATTTCAGAATAAACATTTATGACTTATTTGAACTCAAGTACTATCAATGTTGAATTGTCATGCATCTGTGCACACAAATGCATTGCACTGTATACAAAACAATAAGCTTTGGAAGCAGGCACTAGCACTATACAAAACAATGCAGTTGATTGCAAGTGCATGCCATTTTTACATGTCACTACAAAAAGGCTTTTACTTAAAATCCGCGTGAGTATTAGTATATTTGGTGGTTTGAAAATGCATTTATTGCTAATTATAAATGAAATTAAAAGATCTGCAATGTAGATCTAAGGTATAATTTCATTCTCACAGTCTTCTATGTAAATAGCCATTTTAAGATAGTCTAGCGTTATAACAGTGTATTATACCGCCATACCTAGTGTCGACTGAATTCAAGGAAGTATAACGCCAGTAAAAACAGCCTACGTTGTAGGCCTTTAAGCAGGTATTTCCCGCTTAACTAAGAAGAATGAAGGATTAATTAATGCATCTATTATTTAGGCTTCCTATTGGAATGGTGATGCTTTCAAGGTAAAATATGTGAGTATGCCAGCATATAATGAGAAATCTCCTGACAACTCGGTTAGAAAACTTTGTTCACATATCTTACACGCATCTAGCCGTGCGTGTCCTGAAGCAATGGCCTCGAAGATCGCTAAAAATTGCTACTCTGTGTGAATAGCTGCAGAAGCGTCTGTTACAAAGAGCGACTGCTTGTAGGCCTATTACGATAATCGAAGAAATATGTGCTACGTCATTGTTCTCAAAATCTGCGTACTCATGTTCAGGTACTTTGATTTCAAGGAAATGCAGTGCTTTTTTAGTTTTTAGTTTTTTTAGTTTTTTAGTTTTTTAATTTCGATTCATGTTCCTAAATGTACACTTCATGTTCTTGTTCTTAAAAAATCATCTAAATGGCGATTGTATCAGAATTTCATTTCAAATAAATTAATCCTGGCTAGACTGAGTTATTTTTCGGCCCCTAGAAAAGTTTAACAGCGTTAGCGCTAATTTAGAGGCCTATCAAACGTCTGTAAATTTTATGTGTACTATCACAATTTAAATGAGCACCCATGCTGAATGCAAATATTACCACAGTAATGTTCAAATTACATAGTTATTCTAACGAAACACAAAGTTTTCATTCGAATATGGTCAGCCGATTCCCATCTACTATTTGTTACTCTTAATCCTCATACTCTTCCAGACGGCTAATTCCAACGTCAGAGATTCTCTTGAATTAGGATTCTCATCGTCGGATAAAACCAATCCTTGTCTGAAAGAGCTCACTAATCCCCTACGGTTCACAGCAGATTACAGTCATTTCTAATGTTTCTTTGTCAATTATAATACGCGCGATCTACCGAAAATGAAGATCTTTAGTTTAACATGAAAGAATCACCGAAGGCTGTGTGACGGGAAAAGCACAATGATTTGTAGCCATATACAAGCCGAACCTCTTCCTTAATTAGGTCTAAACATAAAAAGTTCTTCTAATAGTTCTAATAGTTCCACAGTTCTTCCAATACCAAAAGGAAATGAACTTCAAACATTGGGAATTGAATGTGCTTTATATCAAGTTCTTTCTAGCATCATATACGTGCATTCAGCATTATTTAGCAGTATTCAGTATTATATTATTTATTCAGCATTTTTCATCATCTTGGCATTGTTTATTGGTCAATTTTTTGCATGACTTCGTTTTGATGTATGTAATTGTCTTTCAGTATTGATTTTCAACCTATGACTAGTCATTCCTTCGAGCCTGACTTTAACTTGACTTTCCCTTTATTGTGTTACTATTATGTTGATCATTAGATGTCAACGGGCTCTTTTGTTTGCTACCATGTATCTGTCAACACGTCTGATATCGTTGTGATTTCATGTGAGATGGTTTAATCGTTTGTGATTCAACAATACAGTGCAGTCGATTGAGAATGGCCTACGATATAGGCCGAAAGATCTTGCGCTAGAAAATGAAATCTGCTATCTGATTAAAAATTGGGGAAGCCTCTACTTAACATAAATGACATATAATATAATCATAATAAATTTATTTGAGTTTTCGACAATAATGGAAACAAAGTAGATAAATGAGATATATCAAGCATAATTCAAATTACTGATATAAGCTTTTACTTTGTGCGCAAGCACTGACAAGTGGAAGTTCAGTTTTTGAACTGGAGTTATTATTTTAGCGAATTTTTAGTGATTTATTTCATATTTATCTCATATATTTATCATATTATTCCATTTATTTCATCTGCATCTGAGTTACTGAATCTACAATTTGGTATACTGTTCTGATAAAGGCTAATAAGTAAGAGACGCTTGCAACTCTCGCAAGTCAAATCTAGTTGTCATTTCAGCAAAATATATACATGCATACAGCAACTTGTGAGATTAAAACTGCTGTTTTCCAAGGCCTTAAGAAGTGGAGGAACCATAGAATTTGACAGGTCGTCTCTTCTTCTGTTTGACTAGTTGGAAAGCATTGGAATATGTAACGCTAGTGAAATGGCACGATCTGCTGACATAATACCATGGCAATTGAATAATGAGCAGCTGGTTCAACATTTAGCAAGCCAAAATGTGCGAAGTTTCCATGACTGTTGTCAACCGGAACAGCCAGCAAAGAGACACAGACGATTCGACGATTTTTTTTCGTGCGCCACTGTCTCTTTTTTAATAATGATCGGAGGGACCAACAAAATCGAGGGAACATTTGCGCAATGATCTAAATTCTTCGAACCTGAAGCAATCGTGACGATCGGAGCATTTTGAAGGAATTCACAGCAATCCGCAAGCGACGCTCGACTATTTTCCTATCCCTGTAAGGCATTAAAAATTTCTTCTTGCCCACTTTGCAAGTTTCTGCATGTCCCATCGGTTTGAATCAGTTTACACTTCTACAAAAGTGATGCGGTTAAACAATCTAATTCTATAGGAGGGACTCTAGCCCTCCTTTCATAGTGGTTGGTGGCCATTGCTGACGGCGATTACTTGATTGAGCGGACTAGAGGGTGAAATCTAACCTACGTGGTTCTAAAAGCAAGAAAATCTATGTTTAAAAACTATGCGTTTAAAAACCATGTTTTGAGATATAATCAAAATTTATTTTAATTTAGAATCTTGTTTTTCACTTTTTCAGATACTGATTTAAGATTTTAAAGATCTGATTTAAGATTTTCTTTTGCAAGCTGGTTAACATTGACTTTTATAACAAATTACCTGTTTCATAAGTGCATTTATGCTGATGATTGTCCGTTTATACAATGGTGTTCAAGACCTCATATACACATAAGCGTAAGACCCAATTATGGTATGCTGCGCTATTCTAAATAATATAAATTTTCTAAAAGCTGTTTTGTCAAATGGACGAAAGGACAACTTTAAAGCAAAGCCTTAAAACTTTTTAAAATCAGGTTTTCAAACGTGGCTTTGCAATAATATTTTGTACATGGTTTTAATACTTCTCTTGCAAATATACTTTTAAGCAACCATGTTTTTTAAAATTAAATCCTTGCAATTGATGGTTGTTGTTAGGTATATAGGGAAATATTCTTATGGTAAAAGCAAATGTGTCGTTGTGTTCCATGTGTCCATACATTGTCTGTAGTTGAATGTGAATGCTTAGAACGTTTTCAAGAAATAAAGTCGATGCCTAATACAAGTAGCAAGCAATGCTCGAAGAATAGGGCCCCGGGATTGCCATTCAACTTTATTTCATTTCATGGAAACTTTGCTAGATTTTGTCAGAAAGGGTCAATGGTTATGAATATTGACACTTTTTTATTCTTAGTGTCTATGATATTGTGCATATCATTCATTTCGTCAATTTACAAGTAAGTGCGACGAAAAAGTTTTTGAATGAAGAATATGTATAAAGAGCAGTTTTTTATGACAACAATATTATATATACATTGAATTAGCAACATAGCAGTATTAATAGCATTGAAAAGAATAATCCACGAAAATTTGCATAATAAGACACATGTGGTTTTCGGTCAAGGAGAAAAAGTCGAGTCACTCCTTAATTTATGGCGTTTTATTGCATGAAATAAAAAAGTTGCACCCGACATTTCGTCGTCCCTTGCCGACTTGTTCACGGGAAATAGCCGTCTATGCACTTAAAATCGGCTTATAAGCAGAATTCATAATGCTTTGTTAGACCATTCTGTAGTGCTCATGCCTCCGGCTTAGTTCGGGCTTGCACTGATTGATGAATTTCCTTTCTGTCAATTTAGTACAGAGTTGATCACTAAAAACGGACCATCGAAATTATGCCAAAATTCAATTGATTCTCATGCCTTCAAGTCGTGTCGCACACCAACGGGTCATACCTCATTCGAGAGCAAACATTCTCAGCTTTCAAATGATCTATGACACTCATCCTCAGCTTGTATCTGCATTCGTTATTGTGCTTGCTGGACAGTGGTCAAAACATAAAGGTCGCTCAACTTACAAATCGCAAGCTGAAATGTGAAGCAAGAAAAATGTGAGCATGGTAATGAATCAGGCACGAGGCGAACTAGCATTTTCTGAACTTTATTTTCATAGATTCCTCTTCGAAATCGGTGGATTAGGAAAAAAAGTGATCACAAAATCTAAACTCTACTGACTGGAAATATCATATTCTCACTTTTCCGTCAGAAATATCAATGTTTGGTATCTTCAGAATCCTTGTGATGCAAATTGTTAGAATGTACAAGTTCAGTAGTTCTTTTTCACACTTCTTTCAACATTTTTCTCAGTACCGCTTAAGTCCAGAAGCAACATGGAGGGTCAACAATCTGCAGTCAGTCTGAGAGAGCAAAGACATGCCTTCGTTCATTGTTTGATCGATCGACTAGAGTTGGATCACCTTGCATAGTGATTCAAGCACAATTCCCCTGTCCAACTGTAGGCGTGTGAAGTTGAGGTAAGTATACGAATACAATTGATGACATTTTTGAAGCCTGTTGATCAACTATGTTAGCTGCCTCATCACTTCCATCTTTTGAGATGTGCTCTTCCCATAGAGTATATTAGGTAGGTATATTAGTGTATTAGGTATACTAGGTATTGTCCCATAAGTTTAGCTAAAGTAGTGACTACTCAGCATAAATTAAATTCCCAATGTGTATGAACTTTCGATTTTATTAAATGAACTCGAGTTGAGACCCAGCACCAAATATGAGACAAGCAATTTTTTGCAGTTTTGAAGACATTACCGCAGAATGGACTGATCATGATAGAAATTGAGAAGGAAAACAAGTATTTTACAAATCCTCCGTGTCATGACAACCTTGGAGAGGTAATGTTAGTTAAATTAGCAATTCGATTATTTTAATGCTCACCTATTAACACGAGTATTTTCTTAAGCGTGATCATATCGCAAACTACCTGAATGAAAGAGAAAAATATCACAGTCATAATCAAAATGACAATGATCATAATTAACTTGGAAAGATGTAATTGGGTCCAAATAATTTCAGATTCAAGAAGTGAAGAATAAATTTGGTGAATCTTGGTGAAAATTGAATTAAAAACTTGAAATCTCAGCCGTGAAGCACAATAAGATGTTAACTTCTCCATGATGACTTAATTGCATTATAATGCGGCTCATGAAATTTCCTCGATAATCAGCTTAATTTCCGCTTAATTAAGATGCCTGTTAATAAATGTTCATTCCTTTTGATATCTAATAAGTTTCATGCTACCTCTATAGAGGTACCAAATCGCTGGTATATAAGCACAGGAATAATTTGCTTAGCTTATTAAAAAGCAATCAAGTGTTTTTGGACAGCAGGAGGGCAAAAAATTGAATCTAAATTTGAACAGAGATTGCGGAAAATTAGAAATGAGTTCTGCTTCAATCTGACATGACAACGTCGTCTCTTTGACCAAAGATCCAATTCTGACCTCAGGGATGGCATCAGAATATAAAACCTATGGAACGCTATTTTAAACCGCACTGTAGAAGATGCTTCGATTAATTTAATCCAGTATACATGATACAGGCATATTGATTCCCTGGTATTCTGTAATGTGCATAAATCAGCAGTGAAAGCAAAATCTGTAGCTTTTGACATACTTTTTAGGTCACATTTGACCTTCAATAAATGGCATTTTTCTGAACTGTCTAAACAAAGCTATTTTGTAGATTAATAATTTAAATCAGAAAATTTGCTTAGTGAAGAGGAAACAGGAAGCTTTTCTCCACCCAAAAGGATGCATTCGGCCATGGAGTCCAGTTAAGTGTAAAATTAACCATAAAACTTAATCCGCAAAGAAAATTGACCATGGGAAGTCAAAAGTCTGCTTTTTCTCAAATCATCTGCATTTAGGACGCATGTTCATAATGCCTAAGTTTCCCCTGTTTATTGTTCGAAAGGATTGTTCTCAAGATGGTTTAGCTACCGTGCTATAGGTATGCATTCTTGGCAGAATGGATACCCAATGGAAGAAATTAAGGAAAATACGAACTCGAAACTCCAAGACTCTATATTTTATTGGTACGAATGGACATGAAATTATCAGAGAAGCTCGACGAAAACTTTCTGTATTCAATCCGATTATACCTGAACAATTGCTTATTGACTTCCGCATGCTCCAATCAAATGTGTATTCAAAAAATTGTATTACGTCAATCTGTACTACAACTGTGAGAAGTTCATAAAATAATAGGCCGATTCATCTTTATCAACTCACAGGAACGATCCCTGAAAGGACACCGCCACGACGTTCAAAACCAGGGATGCGGAGTCCTATCATTTTGATAGATTCCGACTCCGACTCCGGGGGTTGATAGGACTCCGACTCCGGGACTCCGGCTTTTGATAGGACTCCGACTCCGAGTGGCAAGCATATAAAGCCTAGTTTTTTGAAAAATAAACATGTAGCCTACATCACAGATCATTATAGGCTTAGCTGAACCTATATTTAGTGATCATTGTATCAATTATCAATCATTTTCGATGAAAGTTGATCAAATGTCGCTTTCAGTTGGATGCATGCGACTCAGCTCCTCCCATCTTGTTGATGTGTGCTTCACATGGTTTTTCTCGTCTCTACCAGGCAGGAAAATCTCCCATCCTTCTCCAAAAAATATGAGTACACTTTCGATTTTAATATGCGCTTTAGAAGAGCCATCACATACGATTAACGTGAGGGTAAGAGATAATGTTCTCAAACAGACCAGTATTTCATTTTTGTCTCTTAATGTGAAATTTGGTGCGTAGCTGTGATCGAGGCTCGGAAGGCTTGTCTTCTCTACTAAATCACCGTGAAAAGACAATCCTTTTTTCACTATCACGGTTCATTTCCTCAACTATTACAAGCTTTGCATGCACTGCTGTCTCTGTACTTTTGTTTGACGGAGAAAGTTGACATCAAGACAGTGACAGCTATATGCACGAGAATGAATAATTTGTTTTTATTATATTTCGGGTCTAGTTATAGGCCGGAGTCCGGAGTCCTATCAAATGATAGGACTCCGACTCCGCATCCCTGTTCAAAACTTTAAATTGCGATACTAAAGCAAAGGTCAGATTTGAGACACTCGAAGCCTGTAGATATTCTTGTGAGATGACACTAGAATCCTTGAACTACTTGCGTAAAATTCATAGACATCAATTTTGGTCCGGAATTCCCATTTTACATAATACTTGCCATTAACTAAATGGATTGGAAGAAAATGCAGAAAACTACCTCATATTTTTAATATTCTGAAGTACTTCAATCGCAGATGAAACTTTGATGGTATAGTGTCAATTATGAATGCTACTACTCAACAATCTACTTAGATAATTAACCTTTGTAATGAATGTTGGATTATGGCTTTGTAGCATGGTATGCAATATAGCCTATTTTCATATGCACTTTCTTTAAGCACGCAGGTGCCCTAATTATTATTTCAGACGCCCTCAGCAGCCTCAGTGATGCAGTTTTGATATTGAGTAAAACATGAAGTAAAAATCACGCCCACTTCTGCTAAGATAAGTTGATTAGCAAAAGTTCCCGATGCGTTTCGTCCACCTGACACTAACAAGGAATGCTGTCAGATACAGTCAGTGAAACGCGTCAGGAATCTTTGCAAATCCATTTAAATACAAATGTCAAGTGGGAGTGATTTTTGTAACATATATATTTTACTCAATATCACAACTGCAACGAGGAACCTCCCGTTTTCCGTCAATGACATAATTATGATTATCCCTACAGGAACCCTTACCGCATTTATAAACTTCTTTGCCACTCTCATCACTCTTTCAGGCTGATTCTCAGGCAGTGCTACAAAGTACATTCTCAAGCAGTACATACCAAATCAATTAAAAAAGTTAATTTACGAGTTATCATCACTTCATCCAGCAGACATCTCTGCTTTAGTGCTTTGTGAATCCACGTGATCTGCATAGATTTCGCGTTGAAGGGCTAGACGCTTTTCTGCCTTTACGAGCGAGTTTCTCTTCTGCTCTGAGAGCGTTGGAATGGTCTTGTGATTACGTTTCATTATCAGTGTGTTGCCGAACTGACTTCGACTTCGAATCTGGACTTCCGGTAGTGATGATGTTCCTTCGATCCTCTACGAAAGGATTGCCCTCATTCTTTTGGAACATATTCACGCACTAATCAGCCAGTGTTTCAAGCAGAGAACATTTCCTGCTCTTTGGAAGATTGCCGATGTTGTTCTCGTTCTCAAGTCCTCTAATAATTTGTCGGTTTCGAATAGTCGCCCTATTAGTTTGCTCCCTATACTAGCCAAAATATCAGAACGACCTCTGATTCAACTTTTGCGTCCTCGCCTAATGCCTACCCGTAGGTGAGACCCAGCATGGATTTCGGAGTCTTCATCTACAACGCATGCCATCATTTCAGTTCATGACTATCTAAACAGATTGGCTGATGATCCCGATATTGGTGCGGCAATTCTCATAAGTTTCGATTTCACGAAGACATTTGATCGTATTTATCATTATGATTTGTGGAATGTTTTGCGCCAGTCTGGATTCCCAGCAGGTTTCCTGCTATTGAAGAAGAGTTACTTATATGGTCGACAACAGCGACTAGGGTTGAATAATGCCAAACGTGATTTGAAGCTAGTTACAAGTGACGTTCCTCAGGGTTCATTGCTCGGTCCCTACTTGTTGGACTATATGTTTCATCACTGGATCCAATATTTTCGACAACTTGTTTGGTTATATATGCCGACGTCACCTGTATTGTAGTAGGTGTTAGAAAAGACCGTGCTTCTGATGACTTTCAAATGGTTAACTCAGAAATCTAGAATATCTTAGAGTTGGCTACAAAGTCAAACCAGTCTCAATGCTGGCAGTAGTAAGCACATTCTAAATTAAAGTGCAAAATGTGAAATGCTGAGTCATCAGGCTGACTCAGCCCCCCCTCTGGAAGGAAGGTGAGGGAGAGGGCCAAGGATGTGCTGGGAGGAATGGGTCCGACAGGAAGAAACTGTTCCCTCCCCCCACACTGGCAGGAAAGGAAGGGAGAGCGCCAAGGATGTGTTGGGAGGAATGGGTCCGAGAGGAAGAAACCGCCCCCCCTCCCTGGAAGGAAGGAAGGAAGGAGGAGTGATGAGGCAAGGGATGGGAAGGAAGGTGATAGGAATGTGGGAAGGATAGAGTGAGGAAAGGGCGGGTGTTGGTGGTATTGGGATAAGAAAAGTTGGAAATCGACAGGAAGGAGGCCTTGGATGAGAAAACGGAGGTCAGATTCGGACTCTACGTGAAATTTTGGGTTAGGAAGGATGTTTCCAGCGACATTGGAGAGAAAAAGTTTTGAGGACGTCCCCCCCCCTCCTGCCAAACTTCCAACTTTGGCTCTAGAGATCGTAGAAAGTCGTGCAATAGCTCATTTGAAAGCTAAGAGTGAGACAAATGCAGTGGAAAGCTCAGTTTGGACTAATTTTCTTGGGTTTAGGGAGGAAAATGGCAGGAAACCGTCAGAGTTGGAAAAGGCAGGTGTTGGAGGTTTTGGGATGAGAAAAGTCGTTTTTCGGGCAGAAGGAGACCTCGGATGGGAAAACGGAGGCCAGATTCGGAATTTTTGGTCAATTTTGGGTTAGGAAGGTTGTTTCCAGCGACATCGAAGAGAAAGTTTTGAAGACCTCCCTCCCCCTCGGCAACGATCTTCTAACTTTGGTTGTAGACATCGTAGAAGGTCGTGCAATAGCTCGTTTGAAAGCTGGGAGTGAGACAATTTCAGCGGAAAACATGGCTTGTTCGTATCTGCCTTCGTTTAGAGGTGAGATGTTATTGAAAATTTGGGACCTTGGCGAAAAACGACAGAGTTAGAATGTTTATGAAAATCGCTCTAGCGGGTGAAGCAAGCCTCGGACGGGAAAACAGAGACCAGATTTGGCATCAGCGTGTCATGTTGCACCTGAATGTCATTCATGCTATGTCTCCGAAGTGAAAGGAAGAAAGATGACAGAAGCAGTAAAGTTTACGAATGAATTTTGTTCACTACGTTTTCATCGACAAAGTCTTCGTGGTGTGATTAGGGACTACATCATCTCCTTTCATCATGAAAAGGCAGACTTAGAATTTGCTATCGCTAAAGGTTACTTCGTTTTCCAACAGCTCATGGACAGTTTGATGAATAAAGATGTGAAAGGACGATTAGTTGCACAGATTGAATTTGAGAAAGTGACCGATGAACATGTAGGTGAACGTGTAGTGTTTCATTTTGCATCCTATTCTGCAGAGACGATAAATGATCCCAAAGATTTCTATCAGCGACA
The DNA here is from genome assembly GCA_907163375.1 of Prostheceraeus crozeri. Lineage (NCBI taxonomy): Eukaryota > Metazoa > Platyhelminthes > Polycladida > Euryleptidae > Prostheceraeus > Prostheceraeus crozeri. The sequence continues at coordinate 243,726 of CAJQUW010003998.1, forward strand.
CATGGCAAAAATTGCATCTCGACTAGATTCATTTCATGAGCATGGATCCAACTTGCTCTTATGTCGCATAAAACACATTCATATTCAAATCAATGTGTTAAACTAGATTCGACTACAAGATTTGGGAAAAGCATTCATGAGTCAGACGTCCGCGTGCCTCCTTTTCCCTGCCGCAACGAAGTCAGGGGAGAAATGGAGGTCTCTGATTGGCTCACATAGTGTCAAATGTGGATTCACAGGAGATTATAAAAGCAGACGTCTCCCCATTTTCTCTTCATTTCATTCTCTTGACTTGGAAAGCGTGTGTGACTTGCTGAAGCCATTCTCCCCTCTCAACTTTGTCTGATCAATCCTGTTTGCAAATTTACAAGTGAGTGTCATAACTGGCTGGCCTAAACCTTACCAGCATTTTAGAAGAGAGACGCAGGAGAGTGTGTCGTCGATGATTGTACAAGCTTATTTTGTTGAACCATCACCGCCACCGCCTTCACCACCTAGACGCTTTACCTTTAAGTCTTTTAGGGAATTGAAACTCAATTCGGGTCCTAAGCCCAAGACATTTAATTTACTGGACGATGACGAAGACGTAGACTTTGGTGATAAGCTTTAAATCCTGTGAACGCTCCAAAAGGTCCTCTTAAGGGCCACCTCATATGTCACTGCTAAGCTAACAATTTTCTTTTCTCTGATGATCATGAATGTACTTAGTGGTATTCTTTCGTTACAGACTGCCATGAATCCTACTCCAACTGCTGCATCACTGAATCCTCAACATCTCGAGCTGTGGAATCCGAACATTGAAAAGGTAATTCACGGCTATCCTACCTACAAACAACAAGTGCGCTACAACGGTGTTCGACTCTATCTTCAAACGCCGGCGGTATACTTACCAAAAGTGGATACGCAAGTAAATCGTTGCGGTCAAAACCTGAGTATCCCTATTGATAATTGGTTGCAACAGCAGCTTGACATTTTAGAAGACTTTGTGAGGCAAAAGGCTCTTATTCCTACTGAACTATGACAGTTTTGGCCAGAAAAGAAAACTTCTTACTATAAACCATTGTATCGCGGCACTCGCTGCTATATTTTACAAAGCAAGTATTGTAAAGTTACTTCAGGAGTGACAGTTGAACAATCAGTTGAGACAGAATTGTCATCGTTAGGTGCAGGCTTTTTATTCCTTTCATATTGAGGTGCCTGCTGTTGATGTGGGACCTCATCAATCTGACGGTAATTTGATTTCTCTCAATTTGCGCATAGCTCAAATTCATCATCAACCTGAGTCAACAGGACTTGATCACATTGAGAAAGTCATTGATTCTTGTGTCAAAGAGTGTCATGAACCTGCCACTAAACCTAAACGTCGTCGCGCATCAAAGAAAGATGGTGCTACCGCCAAAGAGAAATTTTAAGTATTGTAATCAGTTAGTATGTAGTGAATGTGGAAAACGCGGTCTTGCGCGTTATGTTCAAATAAAACATTGTCATCATGTTGTATATATATTTTGTTATGTAAAGGACAGACATCCTTGTAAAGCTCCTGCTCAATGTATTATTTTGTAATGAAGTATTTTTGATATTGTAGGTTGTCATCTTCATAGACAGTGAGGGAACACCCATGCAGGAATTGAGTGCTATTGCAATGAGAGAAAGTGATCAAACTGTTGTTAGTGTATATCATAGATTCGCCTACTGTCCTCCACACAAAGACGAATGGTCACGACGTCATCTGCATGGACTTGATCCTTCTATTTTGATTCATATTGAATTTGTAAATGAAACGTATTTGATAAGTGATTTCAAACGGTGGCTGTCAGGTTTTCATATTGGTAAAATATTAGGAAATGATTCTGAACGAGAAGCAACAACACTTCAGTTGCACATTGATAATTTATATTTACCATGTTGGCTAGATCGTGTAAGACAAGACTATCATATGCATTGTGATCAAAAGAAGTTTAGAGATGAAATGATTTTTGACATGGCTATATGTTTCGGTGAGAGACATCACTTTTACAGACCACCATCCCATTGTAATACTAGAAATAAAGCTTACCTACATTTCAAAACTCTTTTCACGCTGGCATTGTAGTCTCTATGACGTTTATGAACTGTATCTATATTATTGTCAACAGCATGGGTCTATGTAAAACATGTTTTTGGTCCTTGTGAATGAATGATGATCATTTTATGAAGTGTATTCTGTACTTGTAAATTTTTTCTGGTGTTGAATAAACTTACAGTGGAACATGATTGTTATTTCTGTTTTATTCATAGTAGAAGCCATTGAAGCAATGTGAAATCTATAGTCACAACGTTTATGATGGCGCATCGTACCTTAAGTAACCACATGTGTCATTTGACTCTTGATAAACAAGGATTCGATGGATTTTTACAGGCTTGGAAACTTACATTTAAAGTAGAGATGAATGATATGAAAGTGGCAGCAACTAAAAGTCTTCCTCTCTTCAAAAGATTAATAGAGAGTTTACAACCTGAAGATGTGAAGGGTAAACTCATTGCTTATATTGAGTTGAAAGATTTGCAAAAGCCACTTCGTTTTGAATTCTATTGCTCAGAATGGACTACTCTTAGTGACCTATCTTATGCACGACATACGGAGAAAATTATGGAGAAAATGGAAGGGACGATGGAAGGAAATGCATACGTTGTTTAAATATATCATGATTCAAATGAGTGTGTTTACATCCACGACTTTGTTTGATCGTCGACACATTGTGTAGATGCAATAAAGTTTTCTTTTCACTGAGCATTTTGTAATGGTGTATAGAGCAACATGAGTCATTGCGCTTTGTTAGATAAATGAATGCGTCTTTGTTCGAGAAAAGGGGCGTGTCGCAACATGAGTCATTGCGCTTTGTGCATTACTATCAGGCTATTTGTTAGATAAATGAATGCGTCTTTGTTCGAGAAAAGGGGCGTGTCACAACATGAGTCATTGCGCTTTGTGCATTACTATCGGGCTCTTTGTTAGATAAGTGAATGCGTCTTTGTTCGCTAGAAGGGCGTGTCACTCAAGTTTTTGTGAGGACTAGAACGACTTTGTAAGAGGGAAGGTTTCCACCCACGCAGTCAAAAGTTCACGTGCGATAACTCTTTGTCACATAACAAAGACAGGGAAAACGAGAAAAGGGAAACGTATGTGATTGGAGCTAGGTCTGCTTATAAAACAGACGACTGAGCGCATGGCAATCATTTCCGTCCTTGCGCTAACCATGCAGTTGCTCGAAGCCATCAACGCCTCTGCTCTCGCACTGGCAACACTGAACTCCCTTACTTTAGCATCGGGTAAAAATGCTTTCAATCAAAAGATAACTCATCATGGAGAAGCCGTAACCATAAAAACTCCAAGTCAACGGATAGATTATCTAAAGATTATGTCAACAAAGTATGGACTGGCCGTATGTGTGCCGTTAGACTATTGGAAACGGTTACAATTCAATACTCTTGAAACATTCCTGAAAGAAAATCTCACCATTCCCAAAGAAATTGTTCGACTGAATGGGAAGCGGACACAAGTTCCCATCATGGAAAGACGATCCATGTATGTGCATATGGATAGACACTGTCTCATCATCCATGAAAAGGAGGGCAGCGAATTCGACTTACTCAATTTCAAACCGCTCCCCATTTTGGGAAACGGATTCTACTCCTTCGAAATTAAAATTCAAACCATCTACATTGGTCCGCGCAGGGACGGAAGGTTGTTTACGTTGAATCCCTATCTTGTCTCCATCACCTTTAAAAATGATGTCCATGTTGATGATGATCAACTACAGTAACACTCTCCACACACTGAGAACGCACCATCGGTCTTTATGAGACCACGGCCTAACGGCCACCGTATCAAGAAAGAAAATGTAGACTCACCATGCCACACATGAACATGACTCTCTCTCTCCTTCTTTCTTAGGCATACCCTTCTTCACTCAAGTTTTAATAATGTGGAAATTATCAGCATGGCTCCATGTATCATGGAAAAATCAGTGTGTTACATTTCATGATACGAAACGTCAACTTCAGATAACTCTAGAACGCTTTCATCTACGAAGGTTACATCGCGCTATCCTATCCAACTCTTGTCGTGTCATTAACGTAGGAGAAGGCATTGCATTTATTCGCATTCAAGAGATGATTCTACATAATGATCACTGCTACATTGTGATTCCAAAACCCTCATGGGAAAAGTATAAAAGGGAAGTTCACTCAACCCTCATCTCATTTGTGAGTCATGCTCCCCATCCGCATCATCAACGCCATGCGCGAAATGAATCTCAGAAGAGACATCGATTTAGAACAGTTGCATACCCATCTTCCCGATTCAGTCTATCATCGCGGTCGTCCGCAAATGTTGGTCATTCGCATGAGCAACGGTCGAAATCGTCAAATCTTTCGCTGCGGCAAAATCCAAGTCCTAGGAAACCTTTCTCATTTCGTGATGCAGTCCATGTGTTACGAAGTCGTCAAGAAAATGCGAACACTCATGCCTCATCTCCGCCTCAGTCCCCTGACATTGAAGAATATAGTAGTGTCTGTTCAATTAAAGATGTTAGTGAATCTAGCCAACATTAAAACCAGTAATCATTGCATATTTTATGAAATTGAACTCTTTCCTGCTGCTCTGATTCGGAAGTGGCATCCTGTACATATTGCAGTGTTTCACAACGGACATTGTATCATGACTGGTTTACGTGATATCAGTAAAGTAGCTGATATTTTTAAATCTTTAATGCGTTATCTGTATGAGTCACAATTAATAGAATCGTGTTAATCACATGTTGTGTTTTGAATGAGTCATCGCAATGAACTATCGTCCACACTCTTGTCGGTGAAAAGGTCATCAACAAGGCTCTTCGCTTTATGATGAGTCAGCGCTATTTATAGACATGAAATGATGTCCACACACTTGTCGGTGAAAAGGTCACGCTGTCTGACGTGAGGAGCCATCGATGTTGAATGACACGCCCACACACGTGTCGGTGAAAAGGTTGAACAAGACTGATTAGATTCTTATCTATCTGACTGGCGCCTTACCCCTTCATGAGTCAGAGCTATTAATAGACATGAGTCAGCAAAGTGGTTGATGTTTCCTAAGCCGCAGAAATTGTCATGATGTTACATTCGTTGGTGAGGATGATAACTTACAAACTCTAACATGGTTATGACTTCAAATCATCAACTTTATTTCTAACTTAATAAGCGTCAACTTTACTTCTAACTTAACAAACTCTAGCATGGTTATGACTTCATTTATATTTCACCTATCTTACAAACAGCGACATGGTGATAACTTTATTTCTAACTTTACAATCATCAACTTTATTTCTAACTTTACAGACAGTGAAGCGATTCAGACTTCATTTTATATTTCCCCTATCTTACAAACAGCGACATGGTGATAACTTTATTTCTAACTTACAATCAACAACTTTATTTCTAACCCTACCCATCGTACAAAATGATTAAAACTTTTACTTCTGTCTAATGAGTGAGAATCCCATCTTTATGTCAAAAGGAAAACAACACAGTATGTACATGATATGTTATTCATCATCGCAACCGATTTTCATCACAGCCACATGCAGTTAATACTGATGGTAGCAGAAAACAAAGTTTTTATATCTCACATCACCGGAGAAAACAAAGTCACTCATGTACAGGGAGAAAACAACGCCAGGAAAAACCAGTTGATATGTAAGTCATGATATGAAGTGATCAGGAGTTGGACGCATGTTCCAAGGCACTCACTCACAACATCCCATAGAAAACGCCATGGAGTAAAAAGCAGAACATCAACCACAGCAGAGAGGAAGCATTCATCATCAGACATCGCCGGACGGAGGAGGAGAAAGTTGCTGTCTCTTGGGTGGAGGTAGATGAGTGTCTGGATGGCCGTACGGTAATGAGTGGTTAGGACTCATCCACCATCGCTTGTCTTTCCAAGCTGAGAGACCTCGTTTCCTAAACGTCGCTGTTCTGACTTGATGCGACTGAGATTTTAAAATGGTCATTTCTACTTTTTTAATTTTAAGTGAATCTAAGGCATCTTGATAGTCCCTATGTGTCATTTTTCTAACGATTGACTTCGAGATGCCTTTCGCCCGTTTTATAGAAAGCTCTGAGGATTTTAGCTTCATGGAGTACATCTTGGGGCGAAGCAAGATCATCTCCTCTATCTGTTTGCCGGCACACTCATCCTTGAAGCAGCTAAGCTTCGCTATTTTTGAGGTAGAGTAAAGCGGATGGTCAGTGGGATAGTTGGAACTATCAAACTTGGGTGCTAAATATTTTAAAATGTCTTCCTGATTGACTTGCCTAGTGGTTGTCAAAGCTAGGAAGAAGCTGTCTGTATCACCTCCTACTAATTCCACACGTTGGAGAAGTGTACATGTCTTAAAAGTGTGGTAAAATAACTTATACATTCCTAACTTGGAGTGATCGAAGACAGCTTGACCGACATGAATGGGCTTACAAAGTTCTACTTTAGATTTTAACATTTTAAAACCAGTGATGTCTTCGGAAATGACATAATGGTGGTAAAACAACGGCGAGCGACATAACTTGATACTCGTTTCCGGATCAGTTACGATGCGATAGTCCATGCGCATTCTTACATCCTCCATGGTTTTACCAAAGAGGGCATTATTCTTAAATTTAAAGAAGTCCTTTTCGAAAGGATTCTTGGATTCAGCCCGTTTCTTGCTATTAAATTTTATATACGGTTTTAGAAAGGGCTTCTGCCTAAACTGGATAGCGCGATGGACTTTATCAAGTTGCATCCCCATGCATAGATAGAATTTGAGGATGGAATAGTGAACGATGTAATGCTGCTTGTTCAGTTGGGTGAGCAACAACTTCCTAGTGGCTTTATACTTTAAGTCATTTTCCGCCTCATATTTCTTATTGTGTTCTTCCATAAAGGGAGAGAACATATCTGGACTGAGTATGCCAGATTCGGGTGCGAGAGGAAAATCAACGGTTCTATTCTTAATGCAGTCTGGATAGATGAGTTCGACTTCAAATAAATAACCTATGTCGGCCTCATCTCCCAGTGCCATGATGTGTACTGGATTGGAGAAGTTTTCAATGTCATGGGGCTCTACCCACTGGAAGTCAGACTGTGGCAAAGGCTTGGAGAGTGCACTCCCATACAAATTATTTTGGTCTATGTACATTAAATGCGTGGTCGATCCTATGTCTTGGGTGCTGTTGACAACATGTTTGTTAACAAATGTCAAGCCACCCCTAATACCACGTTCAAATAACGTGTGCATTTCTGCATCTTGCAGTAAATGAATGCTCTCTTTCGTCATCTTGAAGGCTGACTGATAGGACAGACCCGGCAGACTAACAAAATGGACGGGGTCTAAGGCGTCCTGTCCTAATGTGACTTTCCTAAAAGTCTCAAACACGTCAGCCAACAGATAGACGTCTAATTTTAAGTAGGCAAGCATGTAGTCACCAAAAGTGCGACACCTAAATTCTAACCATGCTTGCTCTACATGCCTATAATCATCCAGCGAACAGTCCTCACCCATCAAATCATTTTTAAATTTATCGATGGACGGAAGGAATGTCTCCTTCAATGTATCCATTGAACTAAAATAACTATAAGGAAACACCCCTTTCCGTCGTATCAGACTGTCACTTATGTTGGGACAGTCTTTCTTTAAATGTTGAGTGAGGGGAAGTGTTTCTAAATTATTAGCCAACGCGGCTAAAGAAGAAGACATAAACTGGAAACTGTCTAGAAACTTTATGTCATAGAAGACAGGCTTCTCCTCCTTCGTCTTATCGACTTGGACTTTAGCAGTGATGCACATAAATTTTTCCTTACTTTGTGCAATCACTTTAGATGACCAAGATTTCATTTTACCGAATCCATGGCGAATGATGATGTGAGCATCATAACATTTAAAGTTATGGAAGATGACGGGGAGCGTTCGCCGTTTGAGCCTAAGTCTCATATTGCATTTACTGCATAAGGCAGACCTAAATTTACCACTGAGATGGCAATGGTCCCTCACTTTCTTATGTTGCTGATCATCAAAGGATGAACAGCAGCGGGGACATTCCGTGGTCCTATCAAACTTGATTTTATCGGCTTCTGTGAAGCACATGGGTTTCCTAGTTAGCTCCGTTTCATAGCGTTGATGAAAACGGGCTTTCCTATCTAAAAAGTTGAGGAAGTTTTTAACGCACTCCTTGCCTTGCCACACATGCATCTTATTTTGATTCCTATAATATGGATGCCAAACTTCATAACAGGCAATGGCTGCTGGCTCATGACTTAGATCTTCTTGTTCAATGTAACATTCAATGTCCGCATAGATGGTACATATGGGACTGAGCTCATTGCCGTTTTCTTCATACCTATAAAATTTATCTTTGGGCATGACTTCCATTTGAAGTTTACCCCGAGAGCACCACTCGTAATGCTCTTGAAAAAATGCTTTTGATGTGAAACGCCGTGTGCAGCGATCACAGTAATAATGTTTGTTATCATAACTTTGTTGGTGGCGATACAATCTAGAAATTTTGGGAATGCCACAATAATGCCATTCTGGGTGGTTGTCGCTATACACTAGGAGAAGATTGACAACCCGGTCGAAGTTACTTTGGCGATTATTATACCTAACGCCCTTCAGACCTTTTTCCCAGAGATGGATGACAATCTTAATATTATTCAATTTTTCAAATTGGGCGATGCCTTTAAAGTCTAATGTATTGACATCTAACCCATCAAACTTAAGCTCATCCTCTCATTTACGATACTTGGTGATTCGTTCACGATTTATACCTATGTCATTATAGTGAAGAATGGAGAGGACGGCATACTTGAAACACTGGGACTGACATTCTACATTGATGACAGCCTTTTTGTCAGCCAGTTCTTTGGGGAGGGTGAAACAACCGCTCCTTTGTAAATATTCTAAAAGATTTATTTTGATGTCTACCTTCTCTATCCCATCAAAGACCAGACCGCTGTCTCTTTCATTAAATTTATTTAAGTTGCCGACGAGATAGGTCGCATGTCTCTCTATCCACTCGTTTACATCACCTATGAGATCAGCAGCACAGGAGGCTATCCTAATGGTCACAGTGGACTCTACTTCTCCCGTGCTACTGTCTACCTTATTGGAACGAGCAGTGAGATAGAACATGCCCTTAAGTAAAAATCTATCTAAACTCGCCAACATTTGATGAATTAAGCCTATATGATTTATTAAGAAAGGATGAATGTCCTGCACAGCTTCAGAGCTTTCTAACTAATAATCGCGAACGAGCCTCTCAAGGGAAAACTTGCTCAGCCTTAGAGTGACGTTGTTGTCAGTGTAAAGCTCAGTGGGATGAGTGTGACAGAGTGTGTGCGAAGAAAGAACAAACTCTGTAGGAAAGGTCTTCTGACACGAAGAACAGGAAAAGCCGACGTGCGATGAAGGATGCTTCCTACCTGTTGTTGTCGGTGGTTGCCTCACACTGCCACAGGAACCGCCTTCGATGTGGACTCGCAAGTTGGTGCTGTTGTAGAACGTGCGTCCACAACCTTCACACTTGGGCCGTTGAGGGATCGGTCGGCATTTTCCTCCCCTGCAGGCATGGCCAGCGGTGTGACGCCTCAAACTGTAGGCTGAGGCGAAGACCCTGTCACACCGCTGGCATCGAAAGTCCTCCTCTTCGACTTCAATCTCCCTCTCCTCTCCGACGATCTCCAACTCCTCCTGCTCCAACAATCTCTCCACCGACTTGACGGAGAGGAGAGGGAGGTCGACCGCTGCAGGTGGTGGTGGTGGTGATGCTGGGATGACGATGGGACGGGAGGGAACGTCACCGTCCAGGAGGTAGGCCGCCAAATCTGTTGAGAAAAAGAGAAAAGAGATTAGTAACATGATCAACATTTCAAGTTTGAAGTCTTAGCCCCCTATTTCCCAATCACGATTACTTACCATCTAAGGACTGTAACTCCGGCAGCAAGGATGGACGCGGAGGAGGCAGGAGAGGGACACGAGCCGAGGGTGGAAGGGTCCTGGGCTTCGGTGTCGGAGGGACGTGATGGCGAGGAGCAGGGACTGGCGCAGGGACGGACACAGGGAGCGGAGCTGGTGGTGGAGGTGGGGCGATAACGATGCCCGAGAAAGGGGTCGCAGCTTGGGCGGAGGTAGGTGAGCGGGAAGGTAGGGCCGGAAATTCCTCGCGGTATTTCCGCCTCGCGGCTTCTTCCCACTTCTTCTTCTTCGCCATATCTGTAGAGAGGAAAAAGAGATTAGATAATGAGACAAGGATGATGCAGAATTTCTGAAACATTATAAACATGAAATGTTAAAGATACTTACACTTGCCAAGCCGCTCATAGGCTTCCCCGATTGCTCCTTGGGGGACGGGTTCCCCGTTACGAATACATTCATGCACTGAAAAAGAATGACGGCAAAGATGAGCAGAGGTAAATTTGGATTCGGTTTAAACATGAACAAAATAAGGGAGGGGCTCTTGATTTTAATGAGGATGTCTACTCTAATCATGTTAGTAATAGAGTCAACCTTGTTACAAATACTTACATTTCTCGATGGTGGCTTTCTCCATCTCAGCAGCAATGCGATAATTTTCAAGTTTTGCGAATTCCATTTTTGTTCGATTACAGACAGCAGATTATGTTAGTAGATTTCAATCACTGAAAAGGAAGGATGAAAATCGTTTCATTTGCCTAGTCAACGTTTGGGAACAATCATTGAAGTGACATCTAATGAGTTACATCTCACTCTACTCCATGTCATAAAGACTAACCTTTGTCGAATGGCTGAAGTACTCTGACCTGGCGAGAGAAAGCGTCACGTTGAGTATGAAGTCGAACGCCCAACATGAGCAACGGCTCAGAGGTTTCGGTCTAACAAACGACGAACAACCCGTGTAACGCAATCCCTCTACGGCAGTACCCGCCGTCCCGAAGGAACGCTCGAGCAAAGGAGGTATTACAGCGATGATATGTTTTATGAGCAGAAGATGTGATAGCAAGAGGCTACATGAAAACAACCTGATAGCAGGAGCTCACCGACACTCACCTTGTGAAAGACAAATGTGAAGTGCACTGCCTTTTATAAGATTTTCCTAAGTGGTGAATGGATCAGACAACTCGTCCAATCACAGACGAGCTAGAGTTCCTGATGTGCGCACGCACATTTGTAACGCGTTATTGAAATCGTGTTAGGCAAAAAAATGTTGTTTAGCAATAGACTCAACCATGGCACCTGAAGTCAATACATTGAAACATGATGATTGCTCGATTCGTTTTCATCAAGAGAGCTGTTGAGTTATCAATCCTTGTTCAGGTTATTTTATTTCAAGTTCATGTATTTGACAACTACATTTTATTTTTCATTATCATCATGTTACTATAATTTCATCCCAAGTCGAGTCCTTTCATAGATATTCATGTACATTCATTGTTCATCTAGTTATTGTTGTTTCCAAGATATCAAACACTGTCGTGTACTGATTTTTCTGGTCACGGTCTAATACGTTGTTGAGATGTACTCTCCCATATAAATGCTTGCTGCATGCATGACATGTGCTATCCTGGTGAAATACAGTACAACTGCGCACGCACGAGACGCCTTCTCTATGAAAACCTCAAGAGGTTATGGGCCCAGCGGCAACGACGCGAATTGGAGGCAAATTATTTTCAATGGTTTGGCAGAGGCGTACACTATATGGGAAACAAGATTCCTGAACTACTTATACACAATCGAGCCGGCGTTACAGAAAGCAATCTTACCTTGCGAGCCTGGAGTGGCAGACGACAAAGACTTTGACGTGAAGAACAAGCGCGCATTCGCTGAATTGGTTCAGCGCCTTGACGAGCGGTCTCTTCATTTGGTTGTGGTGGATGCTAACAACGACGGTCGTGGTGCGCTTGCAATTCTTCGAAACTATTACCAAAGTACGGAGAAGCCTAGAATACTCACCTTGTACGAGGAGCTTACAACACTACGCATGTCACCAGAAGAAGATGTCACAGATTACATGATCAGAGCGGAAAGGGCGGCAACTGGTCTCAATGCAGCAGGAGAAACAATCACGGACAATCTTGTTATTGCAATGATCCTGAAAGGCCTACCTCAAGAATACAAGCCTTTTGTCGTGATTCAAGCCCATTTGGACAAGAAGAAGACGATCGCAGAATTCAAAGCATCTTTAAGAAATTTTGCTAGCAGTGAAGCAATGCGACCAGTCTCCAATACAGTTATGCAAGTACAAGCAAAAGGTAATCAATACTCAAAGAAGACGAAATGCTTTTCATGTGGTGGTCAAGGCCATTCAGCAAGGAACTGCAAGAAGAAAGATTCTCTGACATGTGGGTATTGTCACAAGAAAGGTCATGTCGAGAAAGTATGTTTTGGGAAGCAGAAGGGAGAACCGAAAGCAAGCTCAAATCACACTGTATCAACAACATTCAGCTTCATGGTGTCACAAGAAGCCTGTTTCAATTCCCTGCTAATTGACTGTGGCGCTACTACTCATATCGTTAACTCAGCTGACTGCTTTATTCGATACGATTCGAATTTCGATGCTGCAAGTCACTTCATCGAAATGGCCGATGGTAGACGAAGCAATGAACTCGCAGTTGCGCGTGGAGATGCAGAATTCAAAACCAATGATTCGAATGGTGAAGAATGCAGAATCGTTCTGCGAAACGCGTTACTCGCTCCGAAGTTCAAGACAAGTCTATTTTCTGTCCGAGTAGCCGTTGATGCAGGAGCCATGGTGCTGTTCAACAAGGAATCTTCTGAGCTGAGAGCGGGAGAATCCATCATCAAATTCGTGGAGAAAGGACCACTGTATTATCTCCCTGTCGACTCCTACTCAAAGTGTGCAGTTACAAGATCTCTATCTCAATGGCATCAAGCTCTTGGTCACATGAATTACGAAGACCTGTTGAAACTCCAAGAAGTGACAAATGGCATGAAGATATCCGACAAAGAAAGACCTCCTCACTGCAAGACGTGTACACTGGGCAAGCAAACAAGAACTCCAAAATGCAACGATACAAGAATTCCTCATGCAACAGAACCATTACAAAGAGTGCATTCAGACTTATGCGGTCCAATCGATCCCATTGCTCGCGGTGGCTACAAGTACGTAATGAACTTTGTTGACGAATATTCGAGTATGGTGTTCCTCTACTTCTTGCGGTCCAAGGATGAGACAACACAAGCGCTCAAGAATTTCCTATCCGATGTTGCTCCAATCGGTCGACCCAAAGAAATCCACAGCGATAATGGTCAAGAATATGTCAATCAAGAATTTCAAAATGTCCTACAAGACAATAGAATCAAGCAGACGACTACGGCCCCCTACTCGTCCTACCAAAATGGAAAATCTGAACGCATGTGGCGAACACTGATGGAGACTGCACGGTGCCTCATTGCTGAAGCCAGCATTCCAAAGTTCCTCTGGTGCTATGCAGCAAGACACGCTCAATATCTTCGAAATAGAAGCTACCAAAGAAGGACGAAGAAGACGGCCTATGAACTCTTCACTGGTATAAAACCCGACATACAAGGAGTTCATGCGTTTGGTTCTTCTTGCCAGATCTACAAAGAAGGCCAGAAAGGCAAGCTCGATGCTAGAGGAGAAGATGGAATTTATCTTGGCATCGATCCCAGGAGTCAAGCCTTTCACATCCTGAAGCGATCGACTAACCAGATTGTGTCCTCAAGAAATGTGCACGTATTTGATCAAGTTCCTGAGCCGATGGTTTCCGAAGAAATATCCAGGATTCAAGATCAAACAATTACAAACGAGTTGGATGAAACGGGCGAAATTCAAGAAGCTGATTCCACCGAGAGAAGGTATCCGGCAAGAGAACGAAGACCTCCTGAGTACCTAAACTATGATTGCTTCACGACAATAAATTACGCTTATTCGGCAGTTGCAAGCCTTCCTACTACATACGAAGATGCAATTAACAATGAGAACTCAGATAAATGGAAAGCGGCAATGGATTCAGAAATGCAGAATCACGAAAGAAATGAAACCTGGGAGCTCGTGAAGATGACAGCGGACAAGAATTTGATACAAGGAAAATGGGTATATACAATCAAGCAAGGAAATGACAAAGATAAGGCTGTGTACAAGGCTCGATACGTGGCGAAAGGGTACAGTCAAACTTACGGTACAGAGTTTGACGAAACCTACAGTCCTACAACCCGATTTACAACTATCCGCGTTCTTCTTCAAAAAGCTGCAAACGAGAAGTTACTTCTGCACCAGATGGATGTCAAAGCAGCCTATCTCAATGCACCTATTGACAAAGAACTCTACATGGCCCAACCTAGCGGATATGGTCAAACGGGTGCGAATGGTGAGAAACTCATCTGTCGTCTCAAGAAGTCGATATATGGACTCAAGCAAAGTGGTCGGAATTGGTTTTGCACTCTCACGGAATTCCTCGAATCGGTGGGCTTCGTCCAGAACAACGTGGATCCATGTGTATATTCCAAGGAAGACGAAAATGGCAAATGCACAATACTCTTCTGGGTGGACGACATCATTATTGCATGTCCGGACCTGTCTCAAATCATCGAAGTAAAAGCCTTACTCAATACGCGGTTCAAAATGGACGATCGAGGAGAGCTACGATGGTTCCTCGGTATAGACTTCAAGCGACTTGATGATGGCAGCTATCAAATGGATCAAGATCGTTACGTGAACGTTATCCTTCAACGGTTCGGGATGGAGAATTCGAAACCTGTGAAGACGCCTGCTGATCCTGCTATCAAATTACAAAAAGCAACCACAGAAGATATGCAAGAATTCGGCAAACATCAATTCAATTACAGACAAGCAGTTGGCAGTCTGATCTATCTCACGAGTGGTACGCGACCGGACATATGCTGGATAGTATCTCGATTATCCCAATTCCTGGACCAACCTGGCTACTCACACATGGTTGCCTGCAAGCGCGTACTACGCTATCTCAAAGGCACGATGGGTCAAAGTCAGCTGATATTCTCAACCTCGAACGGATGTTTGAGTGGCTACTCAGACTCGGACTGGGGCAACGATCCTGACGACCGGAAGTCAACAACAGGATTTATCTTCTGCCTGGGATCTTCACCAGTGAGCTGGAAGACGAAGAAGCAGCAGTCTGTTGCGCTTTCATCCTGCGAGGCGGAGTACGTGGCTATGGCGGAGGCTGCGAAAGAGGCAGTGTATCTACGACAACTCATTCAATCCCTTGGATTTGTGTGCGATCAACCTACTAACATTTTCTGTGATAACCAAGGAGCATTGAAATTACAAGCTAACAATGGTAAGCAGCATAGCCGATCCAAGCACATTGACATTAAATATCATTTTGTACGTGATTTAACTGGCATTACTTTTTCATATGTAGAGTCTGAAAACAACATTTCTGATTTCTTAACCAAACCCCTTGGTATTTCTAAATTTTCTGATGTAATACGTAAACTTCGGATTGAAGGGGGGTGTTGAGTTATCAATCCTTGTTCAGGTTATTTTATTTCAAGTTCATGTATTTGACAACTACATTTTATTTTTCATTATCATCATGTTACTATAATTTCATCCCAAGTAGAGTCCTTTCATAGATATTCATGTACATTCATTGTTCATCTAGTTATTGTTGTTTCCAAGATATCAAACACTGTCGTGTACTGATTTTTCTGGTCACGGTCTAATACGTTGTTGAGATGTACTCTCCCATATAAATGCTTGCTGCATGCATGACATGTGCTATCCTGGTGAAATACAGTACAACTGCGCACGCACGAGACGCCTTCTCTATGAAAACCTCAAGAAGAGCTTCGGAGGCTTAATACAAGATTACATCCTTGAGTTTCAAAGGGAGAAGACAGAATTGGAAGCATGTTTAGACTACACACGAAAAATATTTACGGAGTTGATATCTTATTTCAAAGACAGTCTCATCAAGGCTCATTTAATTGCACATGTCAATTACATTCATTTTCCAGAAGATGAAGTAGCGGAAAGTGTTGATTTTCAATTTCGTTCCTATGGACAAGAATATGTTACTGATGCTTCTGAGTTTTATACACGACATCTGTGGAAGATTATTTCTCGGATGGACAACTTTCATGGTTACGGCGATCATTTGCTTCTGAATAAAATAAAGCATATTGTCATTGCTATTAGTAAAGTGGGTTTCAATGGTGTTAAATCAAAGACCAAATAAAGCATTTTTTTCATGACACTTGTGTTGTGCTAAACTTTCTAGCGCTGTGGTGAACACTGTTTTCATATAACATTCTAAACTCTCATTGCAGTAGAAAACTGCTTTTAGTAAACCTGATGAAGCGAATCTAACAGTCATGTAGTTTGAATTTTCTAATAGGGAACAGTTGACAACTGTCTCCAGTAAAACTTTCTAACACTGTGAAAGTAAGTTACAAGACAATCTACACTGTGCAGTAAAACCTTCTAAAACTTTCTAGTGTTGTGGTGAGTTCGGTCAGTCATACGTCAATGATCAAACTTTATTTTCACAAACGTGCGTCGCGGTAAATTATTTGACTACACTAACGCTTGCATTTCATGACATTTGTGTTTCATAAAACATCATGATCAAAATTTACTAACTATACATCAACCTGTGTTACAGTAAAATATTTGACTATACTAAACTTTGCTTTTGCAAACCATGATACACTTCCTGACGACACTCATGAATAAACGTGATGATCAAACTTTCTAACTATACATCAACCTGTGTTGCAATAAAACCTTTGTACAACATGATGAAGTTTCTGACTAGACTTACGAATAAACGTCATGATCAAACTTTCTAACTATACATCAACCTGTGTTACAGCAAAAATATTTGACTATACTAAACTTTGCTTTTACAAACCATGATACACTTTCTGATGACACTCACGAATAAAGTTCGATGATCAAACTTTACTTTCACAAACGTACGTCACAGTAAAACTAGTTGACTACACTAGCGCTTACACATTATGACATGTGTTTCATAAAACATCATGATCAAACTTTTCTAACTATAAATCAACCTGCGCTGCAGTAAAACCTTTATACAACATGATAAAGTTTCTGACTAGACTTACGAATACAACGTTGATGATCAAACTTTTCTAACTATACATCAACCTGTGCTGCAGTAAAACCTTTATACAACATGATAAAGTTTCTGACTAGGCTTACGAATACAACGTTGATGATCAAACTTTTCTAACTATACATCAACCTGTGCTGCAGTAAAACCTTTGTACGATACTGACAAGAGCTTGTTCACTAGGAAAGAGAGAAGTCTGTGATGTGTTGCGTGTGGCGCATGAATGTCCTCCCATTTCATTCCATTCATCATTTTTCTTCCCCTCTGCATTCCATATCCGTAGATATGTGGCGGGCTTGGGACCGCTTTAGCTGCATTAGAAGGTTGGCCCTTAAAAGAGCCCATGGGTCGTTCTCCGTCCACCGACACTACTACTGCAAACACTCTGAAAGGAAAATAATAGGAGATTAGATGGGCTACAAAAAATAATTATGTTGAATAGACTTACTGGGAACCTTCTTTCTAACTTTTCTGACGACGAAGTCATCAAGCTCTCCATTGATATTCATCGTCATGTCGAGGCAGCGAACTCCATCCCCCTCGTAACACAACTGCGTTTCGTTCAAATCGCTGGAGATTGTGGGGACATCACATATGTTATTCTCAAAGAGGGGAAGATGAGCCTCATATACTCTCCTTTTTCGACACTTCAAACGCTCATGCAGTCGCTCAACTTCACCCGTCAACCTCTTGTTCACGCCCTTCATCTCCTCCGTCTCCTTCACCAGGCTTCGCATCCGCTCTATCTCTTCATCCTTCCTCAACACACTCGCCTGTAAACTCTCACCCAAACATGCCTTCCTCATCAACTCGCTCCTTTCCGCCATCCATTCCTTCTCCTTCTTTCTCAAGCTCTCCAACTCTTCCCTCGTTGCCCTATACCCCTCAACCTTCGCCACCAACTCTTCATTCTCCTTCAAAACTTTTATATTTACACTTTCCGAACCCATCACACGATCCTTCAACCTAACAAATGCATTCGTATCACACCGCTCTTCCTGCCGTGGCGATGACGATGCCATCGGCTTAGCCACTTCCTTCCGCTCCCACTCTTCCTTCAAATCCGCCTTATCCCCAAACAAATCTTCCATCACCGCATCCAAATCAACATCATCCTTTTTCTTCATTTTCGCTCTCAACTCAACTTCCTCACTCGAGCTCTCATCACTCGCCTTCGTCACCAATTTCTCCCCAACCACGTCCTCAATCGTTGCCACCGCCTTCCTCACCTCTTCCATTTCCAACAACTCTCCCTCAAACCACGTCTTGAACCCCTTCTCTCGGATGTTCCCACTCTCACACTGCAAATGCGCCTTCATAAACTCTGCCTCATCCCCCATCGCACATACCCGACAGGACACACACAGCCTCAACATCACCTTCCTCTCATGGCCCATCGTCCCCTCTTTAGTTTTTAGATGTTTCTTAAGATCGCTGCCTCGTGCGATACGGCCACAGCTACATTTTCCAACCAGCATTCTAGCATTACACTGCTTAGTCATGATAATTCTGTAAAGATAGAGTAAAATTTGATAGCAAGTGTTTATAGGATACTACTTCCTGATATGCATTGAAAGACTAAGTCACCAAACATTTGATAGCAAACGTTGGAATAAAATTTTAAGAGTATGATTCCTAACTTAATCCTATATCCCAAAGTTTGATAGCAAACCTTGTCAGAGCACTCACCGTTCGTCTTGCAACTTGAAACAGGAGTGAAGACTAGAGAAAAGTCGCGGTTTATATACCCAGCGAGCACAAAGCCATGATTCAGACCTTCCTTATTTGGCCATGCTTTTGACTTGACAACAGCAGTTTTACCATGTATGGGCATCGGCAGTCACCGTGCTTTCTGTTATCAACTCCCAACACAAAGATGGATTCCCCTATGACGCGAAAAGGTTTGACGTCAATGCTTGCAGTAACCGCCCCATTTTTACCAAGTTACGATGACAAACGATAGACGCTGCCAAGCCTGAGTTACTGAGGCTAGACGAAGAAGGCCTGATAGCAAGACAGCAACCGTTTTGGGTGTTAAGCTCTTGAATCCGTTACAGGCATTACTCAGAGGGGATCTTATCCCAGCTCCAAGGCCTCGACCCACAAATCCAACCTCGAGCGGACAGAGCGTGCGTCATGTCACTGTTTTGGTATCCGGGCCCCAGTTTTGACATAAAAACCGGTGGAGTTATTTACAAGAGGAAACGACCCAAGTCACAGAGACTCATAAACGACTGCTTTTTATTCAAAAACTTTAATTATTATCATTAAATATGAATTTTAATTTTTCAGTATTTTAGCACTACTCATAAAACTTTTATGAGTAGTCTGTCACATACAGCACAGCAAGAGCTGTCGAATGTTTTTGAATCAAGTCTAAAGGACTTGTAGAAGCAAAGTTATAGCCGTTTGAAGATTTCGGCCTACTATCATCAAATGGTCAGTCCTGCTATACTGACTAACCTATAAGTCTGACACCTTAGCTGTTATCAGCAATGGAAATCAGAAGTCCGATATCGGAACTCAAGAGAAACGACTTACCTGTAGTCAGTTTCCCAACTTAGTGAAATTCCTCTCCCGATCCCATTCTTATATACCCTGTGAATATGCAATCGATAAGAGGGGGGGGGGTTAAAACATTATTTGTCACAAATTTGACGCGCTGATGCCAAATCTGGTCTCTGTTTTCCCGTCCGAGGCTTGCTTCACCCGCTAGAGCGATTTTCATAAACATTCTAACTCTGTCGTTTTTCGCCAAGGTCCCAAATTTTCAATAACATCTCACCTCTAAACGAAGGCAGATACGAACAAGCCATGTTTTCCACTGAATTTGTCTCACTCCCAGCTTTCAAACGAGCTATTGCACGACTTTCTACGATGTCTACAACCAAAGTTGGAAGATCGTTGCCGAGGGGGGGGGGATCAGAACTTTTTCTCTCTGATGTCGCTGGAAACATCCTTCCTAACCCAAAATTGACCAAAAATTCCGAATCTGGCCTCCGTTTTCCCATCCGAGGTCTCCTTCTGCCCGAAAAACGACTTTTCTCATCCCAAAACCTCCAACACCTGCCTTTTCCAACTCTGACGGTTTCCTGCCATTTTCCTCCCTAAACCCAAGAAAATTAGTCCAAACTGAGCTTTCCACTGCATTTGTCTCACTCTTAGCTTTCAAATGAGCTATTGCACGACTTTCTACGATCTCTAGAGCCAAAGTTGGAAGTTTGGCAGGAGGGGGGGGGGACGTCCTCAAAACTTTTTCTCTCCAATGTCGCTGGAAACATCCTTCCTAACCCAAAATTTCACGTAGAGTCCGAATCTGGCCTTCGTTTTCTCATCCGAGGCCTCCTTCCTGTCGATTTCCAACTTTTCTTATCCCAACACCACCAACACCCGCCCTTTCCTCACTCTATCCTTCCCACATTCCTATCACCTTCCTTCCCATCCCTTGCCTCATCACTCCTTCTTCCTTCCTTCCTTCCAGGGGGGGACCCGTTTCCTCCTCACGGACCCATTCCTCCCAACACATCCTTGGCGACTTCCTTCCAGAGGGGGGGGGGGGCTGAGTCAGCCTGACGACTCAGCATTTCACATTTTGCACTTGAATTTGGAATGTGCTTACTAC